>PVIU01017710.1:0-41161 GCA_004026605.1 Ondatra zibethicus
GGAGGGAAATGGGAGGAGCGGAGGAGGTGGAAATTTTGAATGGTACTATTTATAATGCAATAATAAAAAATTAAATGTGAAAAAAAAAGAAATTTGCTAGACTTCAAAATGGCTCAGAGAAAAATAATTACAGGCCCTAGCGAATTACTGACTGCATGAAGCATGTGAGTTAATGTCCTGCTCTCCTACTATGTGCCTGGTACTCCACAAAGAGGTGGTTATGTTCAGCTACCTGATTTCATCTATAGAAAAACTCTCACACAGGCCACATCAAAGGATTTACAATCCATTGTTGTCCTGTTGCAAAGCCAAAAAGCTCAGGGAAGAAGAGGAACTTCTTCCCCACCTTCAATAAACCCATGTGTTGTCTCAACATTGATAGGAATCTTATACCAATTCTGAGGGATATCACTACTGTCCTTATGTGTCCAATGACACAGTGTGAAGTGCACTAGCCAGCCTCTACATTCCTTTCCTTAGTGTCACGACACATTCACCTTTCTCCTGTGTTTATACCTAGGTTGACGGTTGATTTCTATGGGGAGGAATATGGTATGATGATGATGGTAAGAGCATGTTTTGAATCATGCATATCATAGTATCTGGCTGTTAAAAATCTCATAGAGTCGTCACTGAGTGTTGGCTTCTGACTTCTATATATACACCAATATACAACACACACACATCTGCACATATCTTGTAGATTTCCTACCTTTCTCTATCCTATGTTCCTTCTTGGCCTTTGCCAGATTAAGAAACCAGGATTGGAATGTTATTTTAAGAGAAAGATCAGTGTTGTCCTGAAGAAAGGTGATGGAAAGGAGACACCTCTGTTTTACCAGGCTCTCCATTGCCCAAAGGGCCAGGATGGAGTCGGTTGTGATGGAACTTGGGGCTGTTTTAAGTCAACTGATTCGTGACCTTGACAAAAGTGCATAGAGGATAACACAACACTTGGTAAACACTTAAAATGATAGTGGTATCTCAGTTAAGACCACATAAACAGAACACTACTGTGTTTACGACTAACTTCATCTCTCTGGCACAATGTTACAGGTGAACAGAAGAGTTTCTCCATTGCCTGCCTTGTGTTTGGTTCTCACCCTAAATTACTGAAAAGAAGAGCAATGGTTTATTGCCCGCTTATCATGGGTGGAGCCTGGGCTAACCACTGTATCTCTTGAACTCATTCCCTTAATCCTCAGAGCAACCTCATGAGTCAGACATCAGCACCTACTGTTTAAGAGATGTGGAGAGATGAGGCAAGAGAAAGGAATGAAACTTGTGCAACTTATACCCCCTGGAAAGTGGTCAAGGTAAGAGTATTTAGTGTTTGCACTTCAGGACATCAGAGAGGACCTGCCAGATACCACAGTTTGTTAGAGCCTGAGTAGAGTGCTGGAAGTAAATATGAAACCTTAGGAGGCAAAAGGTGATCTGTGAAGCCAGCCCTGGTGGCGCACGCCTTTACTCCCAGCGCTCGGGTGGCAGAGGCAGGCAAATCTCTGTGAGTTCAAGAGTAAAAACAACTTGGTCTAGACAGCAAGTTCCAGGACAGCCAGAGCAGTTACACAGAGAAACCCTATCTCAAAAAGAAGGAGGAGGAGGAGGAGGAGGAGGAAAAGGAGGAGGAGGAGAAGGAGAAGAGGGAGAAGAGAGGGAGGGAGAAGATGGAGAAGAGGGAGAAGAAGAAGAAGAGGAGGAGGAGAAGGAGGAGGAAGAGGTGATCTGGTGATCTGTAACTGAACAAAGAGGAAGGAGGGGTCTTACTACCACCCTGTTATGGGAGTGACATCACACATTGACAGAGCTTTTTGTATTGGTTCATGGATATATCTTCAAAGACTACACCTGCCCATCTTTTACTTTCGGGTTGAATGTCTCTCTTTCTCACTCCCAGTAATTCAGGTGATTTCATGCAGCTAATGAGCTGTGGAAAGGCAGATGTGCACAGTGTACATGTGTGCATGTGACTTATAAATACATAGTTAGGAAAGAAGGTAAAATACTTGATTTTTATATAAAATCAAACCTAAGTTGTTTCACATACTAAACATATCTCCCAGAATGTTTATTTAAAAAAAAAAAACCAGGCCTACCTTGAACCCACTATGTTATCCTGCCTCCCTCTCCCAAGTGGTGGAATCACAAGTATATCCCTTACCTGACTTGCTTCATTTTTTAAAATTTTCATGTTCTGTACAGGAATCATATGGAGAAAAAAAGTATGAATGCTGCAGTGACTTCCCTATTGGGTCTTACCAGCATTAACTTTATTTTCTACCGATTTAGTGCTTTCTTTTGGAGTATTGTGTTAAGCTTCATGCTATATGCAATGCAAAAACTTACCTCCAGAGAGTGGTGAACTGTTGTGCAATTAACTATAAACTCAGTGAATCATTTGTAAATACTTTTCAAAATACTATGAAAAAGAATCCAACCCATCTGCTTGGCCAAGAGCCAAGTGAAGTGGGGCCACATCAGGGAATCAGAATTGGCCCCAGTGGGCTTCCAGGTGCCAACACAAGGAGGAAATAGCTAAAGGCCTGTCATTCTTCCACCATTGCCTCCACCTGAGGAGCTGAGAGGAATAGCCACCAGCATGCGCATGTTTTTGTAAGCCAGGCATTGTGATAGGAGCTTCTATAAATATTTTGTAAGTTAATTGTTACAACTTTATAGCTAATAGATAAAGCTGTTAAGCACAATGACCCAAGTGCTTCTCAAGAACCAGCTCATTTACAAGGACAACTTGATAAAGGACATTGTATTATTTTCCTCATTTTAAAACATGAAGAAACCAGAGAGAGGTTTAATGACTTGTTGGAGGTCATGCAGCTGCTATGTAGCAGACTCAGAATTTATCACAGCCCCAGGAATGCAGATTGCCACCTCTGCATACCACTCAGAAAGAGGCAAAGAAGCTCAGACATTTTCTTCTTTAAGGTCACAGGAGTAGAATGGGCACATCCAGGATTTGGAGCCCAGGCTTACCTGAAATTCACATACTTGTTTCCAACTATACCTCTCCATACCCTTTGTTATTGCCAAACTATTTTACTCCACCTTTAGGAACAAATTCAGATAAACATCTCCCTTTTCTGATGTTTTTCTCTTTTCTTTAATTTTATCTTCATCCTTTCCTTCACCAGTCTCTCTCTCTCTCTCTCTCTCTCTCTCTCTCTCTCTCTCTCTCTCTCTCTCTCTCTCTCTTCCTTTTGCTTGTTTTCTCTCCTTTGTCCCACCTCCTTTGCTCATGCCTTGAGTTGGTCAGTAACACGAAGAACGTAACAAATGCTCAAGAGGTTAATGAGTCATTAATTTAAGTAGACTTCTATAGCTTGACAGTAATTGCCAATCTGACTGGGATCCAGATCATGACAGGAAAATGCTTATCTCACAAAATGATGATGAATTAGTACAACTGTTAAATAAAGGAACATTTTGTTTTCATTATAGTTACTCAGTTTATCAGATCATTAAGTGCTCACTGGATTAATTGTTTCATGATTTGATCAAGGGTTTAGTTATTGACGTGGTTATTCAGATTATCTAATTATATGACTGGATCCTTAGGTGGGACCCCAGGAAGCCATGGGGCATAGGAATGTAGGCTGCCAACAAAATCTCTGTTGGTCTAGGGACAATACAGATTCCTAAGAGATCAAAAGTATTTCCAATAAGAATGTTATGAAAGTCATCAACACATAAGACTTCAGAACATTCTTGGATCTATAATGCTCTGGAGACCTTATACTGCCTTCTACCCAGGATCGGGTGATGCTCAGGGTCTAATCTGCATCCTGTTTTTCATCTATTCATCACCCACTTCCTCTTTATTTCTCCAGCTCCCATCTCTCACTGATGTTTTCTACTTTCAACAGATAATTTATAATTATCTTCCTGAAACCTGAACTTGTCTATTTCACCCACATCTTTACCCCAACAAGAACTAAATGATTTGACCTCCCTCCTCCACATAATTTTATTCATGTTATCTCCCAATCCCTTATGTTTAAACTTCCTTTTCTATACCCTACATAGGAGATGGAGTTATAAATGCCTTTTTGTTCCAATGCAATGTCTTTTGTCACTTTCCATTGGTACACTTTTTCTGTCCTTTCCATTGGCAGCTCAGTTTGGTATCTCTGACTAGCTTATTGCCACAGCCTCATGACAAGTATCCAGGACAGAGGATGTATCTGCTTTCCTGTTCACAATCCCATATTGTCGCTGAACTGCTTGAGTCTTGCTCATCTTGAGACTCAGTTACTAGCAGAGCTGAGCTTCAGTCCACTATTCTGGTTGTTGCATAAATTTACTTTCTTCAGTCATCCCTTTATTTTCATTAGTTTCTTATTACTTAGAAAACAAAGGCAAAGCACATCACCATCTTACCAGAATTTGGTTCTCAACTTCCTTATTTTCCACTATTCTTCTCCATCCACCTGACTTTCCAGTGGTTCCCAAACAGCCCATTTCTATAACTGTGTCCCCAGGCCTTGCCTGTGTCATTGTTTTGTGGAAATGATCTCCATGTGTGTGGCCCCCAGTATTGTCTGAAGTCTGATTGTTTATGTTTCAAAACTCAGTTCAGTGTCCCTGCTCTGAGACATCTTGGCCGACTCTTCCCAGAGAGTGCTTCCTCTGCCATTGCCCACATCTATGGTTCTTCTATCCAGGGATGGTGTTTTGGAAAGATTTATTCCAACCACTGTCTGATTAGTTTCCTGTGACTGCTGTAATAAGTTAACCATACACTGGGTGGCTTACAACATTTTCTTGTGATTCTGGAGGCAGCAACTGTAAAATCAATCTCGATGGGCTAACATCAAGATGTCAACAGGATCATATTCTCTCTAGAAATATTGGAAGGCAGTTCTCTGTCTCTCTCAGCTTCTAGAGGCTGCTGGCATTCTTTCATTTGTGGATACATCCTGCAATCTACCTCCATCATTTTGCGTGTGTGTGGGAGGGTGTGCCTGTACATGTAAAATCTTCCTCTGCCTCATTCTTGGATGCATGAGATGGCATTTAGGGCCCACCTAGATAAAGTAATATAATCTCACCATCTTAAGATCCTCAATCACATCTGTATAGACTCTTTTTTTCAAATAAGGGTGACATTTACAGGTCCTAAGGAAGGTCAGAATCTGTTATTTTAGGAGCAACCATTCTGTCCACTATATTCCCTCATTTGGAACCTCCTCAATGGCAGGGATTGTGTTCTATTCAATTTAAGTCCAAGCATTTGCAGTAACAGGCGCTCAACAAATGCTGAATGGAGAGTTGAAAAATAAATAAACTGAACTCTCTTGTCTGGCAGATACTGGCAAGACAATAAACATTCATCAAGCATTGTTCATTGTTTGTTACTCATTTGAAGTATTTATGGATCATTTTTATGTACTAGATAATGCACTGGGGACAGGAAGTACAACAACAGCACAAAAACAATTGTGACATTTAAAAGGGACACACATACACAAATACATGATCACAGCTCGTGATAAACGTGAGGAAGAAAAATACAAAGATCCTGGAGAGAGAATAAAAGAGAGCAGGTCAAGGAAGGCCTCTCTGTGGAAGTAACATTATAATCCAAGAGCCGAAGGATGAAGAGCAGCTAACTGAAGAGTGGAGAGGTAATTATGCCAGGCAGAGGGGACTACACATGCATCAGCTTTAGGGTAATAAAGAGCTTGGTGAGTTCAAGAAATAGCAAAAAGTCTAGAGAGGCTTGAGTGTAAGGAATCTAAAGGGGGTATGTAGGAGCCCAGAATGTAGATTTGGGGATCATTTAAAGGTTTTGAATCTATGGTTCAAGTAGCAGGAACTGACATTCATATGATTAAGTTGTTAGTTTTAGAAGATAACTGGCTGCTCATTGAGGAACGGCCATAGCGGGATCCAGGAGAGAGTTAATAGAGGCTTGAGCTGACTGGTAGTGGTTAGGTAGGGAAAGCAGTGACAACTTGAGAAAGTGTGTGAAGCAGTAAAATGGATAAGCTTTTTAAAAGAAGAATTGAAAATTGTTCTTTTAAAGGCTAAATCCTCATGTCCATGTTACCAAATTTGAAAAGAGAAAATACAAAAGTCAAAGGAATATATTTAGATGGTTATCTGACATTTGGCAAGGGTGTCAGAGCTTCATCTGAGGCAAGAATCTTTTAAACAAGCATGTCTTGACTAGCTAGAAAACTAAAGGTAAGAGGACAAAGTCTCTAGACAAAAATGGACTTGAAATGAAGAGCAAAAAAAAAATCTTAGAATTAAACATAGAGCTAAGGTTTTATTGCCTTGGATTTGGTGACAGGTTTTTAGGTAGGAAATCAAAGGGATGAGCAACAAAAGGAACTCAAATAAGCTGAATGTCTTCAAACTGCAGACTGAGATAAAATATATATCTAACAAGGGCCTAGAATACCAAAAATTAGTTTAGAAACAAAAGTGAAGATGATTCAATGGCAAAGGGGTAAAGGGCTTGAATAGATACTTTCCAAAGATACACAAATAAAAAAGTAAGGCTGACATGGTGATGTAATCCTAGCAAGTGGGAAGCTGAGGAAAGAGTGTTATGAGTTTGAGGTCAGCCTGGGCTACATGAAAAATTAGTAAAGGACAGAAAAACTGCTCGACATTATCAGTTTAAGGAAATGTAGATCAGAATCTCAATGACAGACCACTTCATACAAACTAGGATTGTTGTAATTAATTTTTCTGAAGTAGAAAATAGTAAGTGTTGGCATGATATAGAGAAATTAGGACATTTATGCATTGTTGATAGAATTGAAAAAATGGTCTTGTCACTATGTAAAACAGTTTAGCAGTTTCTAGAAAAGTTAAACAGAATTATAAAATAAAACAATTCTAGGCATAGGCATATATACCACACAAGAATTATAAATAAGTTAGTAAAGAAATAGTGACATGAAAATATTCATAACAACACTACCCATAATGATCAAAGATTATAAACAACCTAAATAGACATTGCTTGATGAATAGTTAACCAACTATGAAATATATGCAATACAATATTATTCAGATAGCAAAAGGAATGAACTTCTGATATATGCTACAACATGAATTAACCTTAAAACCATGCTAAACATGAAAGAAGCCAGATGAAAGGGTCACATTACATCATTTCAATAAAATGAAATACTCAAAATAGATGAGTTCATAGAGGCAGAAATCATATTAATGGTTGTTTGGAGCTGGGTGCAGGAGAAATAGAGAGTAATTGACTATAGGATGTCCTTTGAGTGTGATAAAAATGTTTGGATATCAGATGGAAATAATGGATGTGCACTTCTATGACTATACCAGATGTCACTGGGTTATAGTTGAAATGATTAAAATTTTGCTGTCTATACTTCATCTGAATGTTTGGGTTTACTAATATTCTAAGTTAGCATCTGAAGTAATGAATTTCATTAGGGTATTATCCTACATTGTTACGGTTCCCCTCCCGTCCCCACTGTCCTCTCCTAACTTCTGACCGCCTCCTACTGGCTCCCTGCCTCCCATCATCTGAATGTTTTAAAAGCCAATTAAGTAGAGTTTTGGGTAGAGTCAGATCAAAGAGACAGTGCTGCCAGCTCCCTCCTTCCTTGTTGTATAAAGAAAATATAAGCTGGCTTCTCCCAGCTTTTAAGATGAGTTATAAGGCTCAAAGGAGTGCTGTGTTTCAAAGTAAACAAAAGGATCTTTACAAAATGTTTTGTTTTGGGTTCTCAAATTTCTAGTTCTACAAAGAGACAGTGACATCACAAAATGACACATGAGTGATCTTAGAAGAGAATAAAGAATAAAATATGGAATGGGTACATATAAATATTGTTGACTGGACAAAAAAATGAGTATATAATATCCCAAACCAGCAGGCAGGGGTCTGGCAGGAAGTGGCAGTGGACCTGACTCCATTACCAAGTATTTCAAAGCTTCATTTTGTGGGTGGTTGAGAGGCTCTGAGGAAGGGGCCTTGGTGGGAAGAGGGCTGGGCACTGAAGATGTGTGCTTATTTGTTTCTAATATATAGTTTCCTCAATTGTCAAAGTCAGACCTACTTCAGCAAAAATTTGAGAATAATTTGCTATTGACTGAGTGCACAAAGGGAGGTGGCAGAACATAAGCAAGATGTGGGTCCAATCTGAGACATAATCGCACGGATTCCTTAATTCATTATTTCTAGTTCAGCCACAACAAATGGAGTTAATCATGTCTTTAACTATTTCTTTTTAATAATGAGGACTGAGATGTGAAACACATACAGTCCAGACACCACACTAAGTATTCTACACCCAATACCTCCCTTGGGCCTTTCAAATATGCTTAGGGATAGCTATGACATATGAGCCCCCAAGCTCATTTCCCAAGGGAGAAGCTGGAGCAGAGGTGAGTTTCTCAGGTTATTCATGGCCGGGACTGAAAGCTGAGTGGTATTGCTCTAGGTACAGTTGCTCACATCAATTCACTACACATCTACTCCCTTTCAAGGGCTTTAGATTCTACTTTGGCTATTTAAAAGAAAAATTAAAGTCTATAGTAAGTAAAGAGACTAAAGTATAATTTCTATTTTTATTATTTGTATGTGGGGAATGGGGGGCAGACTGGCCTTAAACTCATTATGTAGTTGATATGACCTTGACTTTTGATTCTCTTATCCACTTTTCAAGTGCTGGTAGTGTAGGCATAAGCTGCCACACCCATTTCCCCCATTTATTTATTTGTTTATTTATTTATTTATTTGAGACAGGATCTCACTGTGTTGTGCGAGGTGGCCTCAAACTTATATTAATCTTCCAGTCTTATCTTCCCAGATGCTGAAATCACAAGCATAGCTATCATGCCCATTTCTTTTATCTTAAAGATTCCTTTAAAACTACCATTAAACTTTTTATAATATAAATATTAAGCATTATCAGTATATAACCGAAAGAATAAAATAAAAACATGATTCAATGAAGATATAAGTAAATAACTGAATAAATAAATGGAGAATTAACTCTTCTTTATATAGAATTCCAGTTAACAGTTGTAGATGGAATGAAGGAAAGAATATCACATATGTAACATCAGAATAATAGTTGTTATAGGTAAGATCCACTAATGGTTTAGTTGGTAAAAGTTTAAGAAACAAAATATTTGCACAGTCTCACATTATCTTCTGTGGTGGTGGCAGTACTTAAGTATTAGAGCATAGTTTTATCTAAAGGAGAACTCTGGCAGCTACCATCCTCAACAGTGAAGATAAAACCACCAGCAATAGACATATCTGCACTATGGACGCCAACACACTGCACTGAGAAGAAGCTTCACCTCTGCAATATTCTCTCCCATAATGGACTATCTCAGCCTAAGATTCTAAAAAACATAAGACAAAAACAACCAAGCAGAATTCTTCAAAAGTCACAGGGTTGTAAACGCCAGGGTGGGAGAAACTGTCACAGTTTGAATGAGACTAAGGAGACCTGAGAACTAAACATGTCTCATCCTGAAAGGATCCTGGGCAAGAAAAGGACAACAGTAGAAAATCAGGTAAAGTCTGAGCTTGACAATGTAACTTTAATTGGGTTACAGTCCTTTGGTCACTGACCATGCTACCCAGAAGGGAAGCTAAACAAAGGTTAAGTACAAACTCTTGTTCGACTTGCACGGTTCTTAATGCTAATGTTATCTTTTTCAAGTTAGAAAGCAATAATCATGAGGTTATTTGATTATTCCAGTAAAATACAAATTATAGGCCACAGCAAATAACACCTGGATGTTTCAGGGATCTGGCTAAGATAATATTTCTATTGTCTCATAGACCTTATTCCCAGCCCAATCTTTCATTACCTTAACAAAAACACACAAGTCACCTCCCAAAGCACATGACCCCAGCTTGATCTTGAGAGAAACATAAGCAAAGGTACCAACTGAAAGGTTGAAAGGTCACGGAGACCGTTACCTTTGTGTTTCAACTTGATTAGGCTACAAAGCCCAGCTGCTTAACCAAACACTAACATCCGAGTTGGTACGAAGGTGCTCTGTAGATATAATTCACATCTGTGATGGGTTTCCAAAAGGAAACCACTCGCACGTGTGGGTGGGGCTTCATGCAATCAGTTCAAAGTGTTAAAGCAGAAGCTGAGGTTTTCCAGAGAAAAGGAAAGTCTGCCTCAGTGTTACAGCATCAACTGCATCAGCCTTCCCCACAGAATGAGCCAAACACGAGGTCAGCAGCAGCTACTACTTCCTCACTATCTCTATTCCAGCCTGGCCCCAAATCGCATCAGTAACTTGTATAAAATAGACAGATAACAGATATGTAGGTAGATAGATGGTAAATTAAGATAGATAGATAGATAGATAGATAGATAGATAGATAGATAGATAGATAGATAGATAGATTCTTCTTTTAGTTTTGTTTCTCTGGAGAACATTAACTAACATAGCCATGAAAAAGAGAACAGTCTCAGAAATGATAACAAGCAAGAATATTCCACAAAAACATAACATCTGTTTATCATGTGGCATCCTGGATGGGACCCTGGAACAGAAAAAGGGCACTTGATAAAACTAGAAAATCTAAAGAGAATATGAACTCTGGCTAACAATAATGTATCTCTATTGTTTGTTATTTGAAATAAATGGATTCATTTAAGATGTTATCACCAGGAGAATTATATGGTAAGTCTCTGTAAAAAAATGATTTTTCTATAAGCCAAAAATTTTTTAAATTAAAATTGTATTTTTAAAAAAAATATAAAATGTACCCTTACCAAGGAACCAAAGAGGGTTTAAACAGGTTATAGCTATCATGTATCCAACAGAAGTTAATCAATGCAACTATATAAGTAGATAAATATTACCCAGGTTATTGTGATATTTAGACCTGTTTAACAGGTCATTGAGGCATGGTGACAAGAAAAAATTATTTGATGTTGTGACCCAAAGACTCTTACGTGAACATTTCTGAGTTCTCTCCCTAGAGAATAACCACCCTTCTTTGAGGCTGTTTCTTTCCTGATTCTGGCTTTGGCTAAAATCATGATCAAAGGAGTCTGAAGGTTGCTGGAATTTGGGGGCAGGTGAAATTCCAATGTTAGTGCTCATAAACAGTTTCACTGGATCCCAGGCCTGCCTATGCAGGCACATGACTATAATAATAGCAGGGCCAAGGAGCTACAAAGGAGACTATATGGCTCATAATGTCCAAAACCCTTGTTTATCTAGCCCTCTATAGAAAAAAAATATAGGTGACTTACAAGTCACTGCCTTATGAATATACATTTTGGTACCCAAAACACATGCCTATATTAGTTACAGAATATAAAATTGGTTACAGACCAGTTTGGGGAAAGTTTGAGAATGCTATCAGCTAAACCATGTGAAAAATCATAATTTCCATTGAAGACCCTTTGTGTTATGTGTAGAAGGGCATTTCGTCAAAAGAGTTATAGTCATCCTCATATTTGACAACCAAGGGCTCATAATGAACAATCCCTTGGTTCCTCCCTCTTCCTCAGCCCTACTTTCCCCATCCTGCTCCCCCTTCTCTACATTCCTCTTTTCCTATCATCTTCTTCAAAGAGAAGAATGATCATCTCTACCTAATAAAGGAGACCTTGGCCAATTTCAACATCTTATTCTACACAGCCTGTGAAAGCTGGAAGAAATTTGTTAGGAAGTAAAATGCTGATGAAGAGATTCATCATTGTGTGATTTTGCTCACAGAACCCAACTTTGTAATAAGAGGCGAGCCTGCTTTTGGTCCCGGCCGCCCGGCTCTGAGCCACCTGGCTAGCTTAAACCCCAAAATAACCACACAGAAATTGTATTAATTAAATTACTGCCTGGCCCATTATATCTAGCCTCTTCTTGGCCAACTCTCACTCTTGATCTAACCCATTTCTATTAATCTGTGTTCACAAGGTTGTGGCTTACAGGGAAAGCTTCTAACCAGCATCAGTCTCGGGCAGGAGAACCATGGCAACTGCCACACTGCCTTCTTCCCAGCATTCCGTTCTGTCTACTCTGCCTACCTGATTTCTGCCCTATCAAAAGGCCAAGGCAGTTTTCTTTATTCACCAATGAAAGCAACACAAATACAGAAGAACCTCCTATACCACAATTTGATTCATTTCATTCCTCAACATAGACTAAATATCTAATTTTCAAGAGCATAATGTGTAGAAATATTAGCATGTGTTCAAACCAAAAAACAGGTGAGACATAAATGAGACTTAGAAAAACCTATCAGATGTGATAAAACACATGCTAATAAAATAATAATTAGTATCTATGGAACACCCACCATTGACTGAGAACTGTGTTCTGTTTATATAATATACAGCTTCTAATGCCCTTACAACACATCTATAAGATAGATACTCTGTGTTATATATGAAGGTACTAAGGCTTAAAGAAGTTAGTCTGCTGGGGCCTCCAACTGCTAGGATTCAAGTCTGGGTTTGTTCATGCCATAGGTAACCTTATTAAACTCATGAGTGTGACTCCTTTTATTTTTTTTGCATGTATGTGCTTCCATGTTGTAGGCATTTTCTTTGAGATGTATACAGTCTTTTATCCAAAATTTTCTGGGGTGTGCTGAGGACTTGGATGAACTGGGAAGGAGGTAGACTTTAAGATTGTTGTGGTGAAAACAGGTGAAAAGAGTTAAAATTCAGCTTTGAAATCTAAAAGTATATTTTCAATTCATTAGTGAAAAAAATAAGCTTGAAACCCAAGTTTGTTACCAGAGATAGGGTTTTCTAAATTCCTCTTAGTCCTCAAGAATTATTTCTAGATGGCTTGCTTGAGAACTTTCATAGAGGCATAGGTAACACAAAAAAGTCTGCTGTAGAAAAGGAGAGAATCACGCCTAACCTTCTCTTCCTGCCAAAGCCCATGAGAAAAGGGGAAGAGTGGAGAAGGTGATTGGAAAGCTGTTAGAGGAACTTTTACTCTGCTTCTGCTGAAGATTCTGAAAAGAACCTATAATATTAACAGTCATATTCCAACATAGAGACAGCCATGTTGAAGTGTACTCAGAAAGAAACACCATGGGGCAGGAGAAAAGGTGTTCTTTAGTTCCCCTAAGGGACTTCAGTCCCACATGGTTCAGAGAGCACTAAGGAAGAGAGTAGAGTATAGCTTGAGAAATTGGAAAAATCACTCATGTGCAAAGTGTCCTTTTGCTCCATTAATGCCAGGTAAAGTTGAAGGTTAGAAGAAAAGACCGACCTAAGCAAGCTGAGAGAGGAGAGCACTATGGACTAGCCTGATACTCTTGGCAGTTGCTAGCCCAGAATGTGGCTCTTGGGGACATCCTCCACTACAAGTACTTACATGATGCCCCCACCCCGCCTACCAGTCCTTTAAAATACAGTGACAAATGGAGAGAAGGTGCCAACAATATGACAAAACCTGAACATCCCCAGAGAGGCAGAAGTTTATAACTAAAGAGGCAATTTATAGACTTGAAATAGATTAATTAAACTGAAATATATTTCCCCCACCTACAAATGCCATGGGAGATTATAAAGTACACTATAAAGCTAAAGAGAAAAATTTTGTCCTCAGTGAGCGTGTGGTGGGAGTAAATCATCTGAGCCTAGAACCAGTGCTCTGTTTTACCATTATTGTTGTGTATGTGTGTGTACAATATGTGTGAGAGTGCAAACACACACATGCTATGGTGTGCGTGTGGGGGTCAAAGGACAACTTTCTTGTGTTAGTTCTCTTCTTCTCCGTCATGGATTCAGGAAACTCGGGTGTAAGAGTATTGAGGGCTATGGGTGTGCTGACTAACTTTTCAGTGCAAGTCTGTGTAGCTTGGCTGGCACAAACTGAGTACAGATCTTAAATGGGTCCAACCTCAGTGAAAGCTGACACTTCTACTTATGTTTTTGGTAAAAGCCTTTCTTTTAGATAATGTGGTAAATAAGACTGTGATTCAAAATTGTTGTTACCAGTTTTTCCACTATGTCATTTAAACTGAAACATCCATTCTCAAATTTTCTGTCTGAAAATAATTTTAATTTCCTCAAACATTATTGATGACCACAAAGATCTTCATTTTGTGCTTCAGAGTTACCGTGTATACCGTCTGCAAAGTTAATAAGGAGATCTTTTACATTGTTACTTTACTTGAAGTAAAAGTAATAGATATCTTATAGGGTAACATAAGCAACCTAGTTTTAAATTTTAAAAACCAAATTTTTAAAAATGGATAAAAATGAGGCTGGAGAGATGGTTCAGGGATTGGGAACACTGACTGCTCTTTCAGAGGACCTGGGTTCAATTCTCAGAACCCACAAGGCAGCTCACAACTGTCTGTAACTCCGGTTCCAGAGGATCTGACACCCTCAGACAGATATACATGCAGGCAAAACACCAATGCCCGTGGAAATAAATAAAACTTTAAAAAGTGATGAAAATGGTGTTATTTTGTATTTTTTGCTAAGTCTCTGTAATTCCTGGTTTTAATGAAGGACAACTGGAACCTCATACCTGATGCAATTAGTCTATTGTCACAGTACGTCACATACTCTTTGGAAAACTTTGCTGTATGCCTGGGAAGAAAATGGGAGTTTAAAGGACAAACAGTTACTTGTTTGTACTGGTCCCAATTGGGGCTATAGCAAAGATGCACAGACTTGGTGGCCTAAAACAATATAAATTTATTATCTTATACTACCAGAGGTCACAAGTTCAAAGTCTCCTTGGTCTAAATCAAGGCGTCAGAAGGGATAGTTCCTTCTGGAGGCTCTAGGACAAACCCCAACTCCTTGCCTCTTTCAGCTTCTGGAGGTTGCCCACTTTGCTGGACTGTGGCCTCTCCTCCATCCTCAAAGCCCATGATATAGTACCATCATAACTTCTTCCCTTATTCCACTGTCTATGTTTTATAAGGACATTGGGGTTTTATGGGAATAACTCATATAAGTCACTCTGCCCATCTCAACTTACTCACATTTGCAAAGTCCCTTTTGCCATATAAAGTGATATATTTACTAGTTCCAGGAAGTAGAATATAGCTATTTTCTGGGGTCAATATTCAAATTACCATAGTGTTATTGGTACAGTACCTGCCACACAGACATGGAGACATGAGTTCAAATCCCCAGAACCCATGTAAAAACTAGGCATGGTGTAGGTAGTGGGGGGAGGGGGGATTACACATAGTCATCTCCAAGAGTTCATTAGCCCACCTGTTTAGCTGAAATAATGAGTTTAGTGAGAGACTGTCTCAAAAAATAAGATGGAGAGTACTAGAGGAAGACAATTGACATTGACCTTTGGCCTACACACACACACACACACACACACTCATACATACATACCTGCATGCACACTCACATAAACACACACACACCTGCATGCACACTCACATAAACACACACACACACCAGGGCCACTTAAAGATTAAAGAATCACTTTAAAAAATCTTCAGGACTCCAGAGATCCTAATTTACTGATATACAGAGAATAAAAATAATAGTGGTTTACATAAAATGTAAAAAAAAATCTTTTATCTCAGCATAAATCATTCAAGGCTGCCATGGAAATTCTAGAGTCAGGACCCAAAATGCTTTCTTCATGTTCTGCCTTAGTCTTTAGGATTTGGATGATTTTTTTTTTAAGTTTTCACCACCATGTGGCTCAAGGTTACTCATTATTATATCATAATTCTATGTAATAAAAAGGAGACAATTAGTAGGAGAAAGGCCCTTCTCCATCTCTTTAGTATGCCATCTGGACATGTAGTCATACCCAACATCAAGGGACCCTGGAAAGGTAATTTTTTACTGATCAACTGTGGCTCAAGCTAAGATTTCTACTATAATCAATTATGAGTCCCTATCTCAATGTTTATAAGACAAATGCAAGCTATAACTGAAACTGAAAAGGACATCACAGCCAAGACATTCTCAAAGACATGACTTCAAACAAACTTCCATGACCAAGACTTCTCTGAAGCCTGTCTTTGATCTTCTCAGTTGCTTGAGCCACTTTACATGACTTTGAGTTTCAGTTATTTGTAGCCAAAGATACCTGCCTCAGTAGCCATGCAGGGTTTTCTCAACCACAATGAGGAAACATGGAGTCTTACAAGTCAACATATACCAAAAGGACACCAAGGCATGTGACACTGGAACCACTCACAATCTTGGGGAAAATGTTCACTAGTTTTAATCTGATTTGGAGTCTTTACTTGCTGAAAATTCAACCATGTTTTTTTGAGATGCCTTGAGCATTGTGGGTTAATGAGTCTAACTTCTTTATTCAGACATCCTGTAAGATTATAATAGACCGTTAACTGTGACTCGATACAGATTCAAGACTATTGTATTGGGACGGCACAGAGTCTTTATAACAGGTTAAGGGACGCTGGCTCCTTTATCACATGTTCTTAACTTAGCAGTGTTTATCTGCACACCTATACCTACCATATCTTCCCACTACATCCTGATGTCTAATCAGAAGGACAAAAAGCTTTCAGTGCCCTATGGCACTGAAATTATTACATTTATATATGATGGGCAACCATGAGACCCAGGATGGAAACATGCAGGTCAGAAGACAACTTCTCTTCTTCTTCTATATAGGTCCTAAAAATCAAACCTAAATGTAATGGCAGGCAATCCTGAGCCATTTCTCCAGGCATGGTGTTTGTTGAAGGAAATTACATACTACTAATTTTTCTTTATAAAAATAAAAGTGTAGCTAAATGTAATCATTTACCTAATATATTTGAATCTTAAAATTATATTTTCTTCTTATAGTCATAAAATAAAAATAAATAATTTTAGGAATTTGGAAACATTGAGGTGAAGGAACATTTTAGAAAATAACTTCAGGGCAGAAAAGGAATTGATGGAAGATGAGTAGTGTGATAAGAAGCTGGGGAGATGGCTCAGTGAATAAAGCCCAGGGGTGACAAGCCACCTGAAGTCTCTGCACTCTGAAGTAGATAGGGAATTTTCCATGGCAAGCCAAATAGCTAGATTAGCCAGAATTAGCAAATTCCAACCTCAAACCTCCACGTTCACATGCACCTATGCATGTGTTCCCACACACATACAAACATGCATACCCACATGAGCTACATACATGCAAAAGAAAAGAGAAGAAAGAAAGAAAAGGAAGGAAGGAAGGAAGGAAGGAAGGAAGGAAGGAAGGGGAAAAAGGAAGGAAGGAAGGGAAAAGAAAGGAAGAGAAAGGAAGAAAGGGACGTGTCTAACTGGTGCTGACTCTGTATTATGAACCAAATCTCTCAGTGGATCATGAGATTCCCTAAGGACCTGACTAGGCCTCACTTGTGCTCCCTGCTGTCAGAACTGTTCTCTTATAGAAGTAAAGAAAAAAAAACTCTAAGAACTAGACAAAGAAAGGAATGAGTTTTTTCAAATCCACAACAAAGAAAGGATAGGAAGAAAAAAGAACTTTAGCCAACAGGAAAGGATTAAAAAATCTTCATACACCACTCTCTGGGGGAAGGCTGCATGTTTGAGACCGTTTCTGTGGCAATGTTGTTTCAGATAGTGACAGGAAATATTGACGGGACTGAATTTGTTTGGATGCTTCTCAGTCTTCTATGAATAGGCAAAGAGGTACAAGATCAAATTTGGGGTTAGTCATGAATTTAGAAAATAAATTTCTAAGCTATTTGTGTAAAGGGAATGTGAAGTTCACAATAGTCTTTCTTCTAAAAGTTGACTAGCTTTCTGTGCCAGATTAGCCTGAATCAGAAAGATTCTACAGTAAAATGCTTTAAAAGAGAAAAGAGAAAGTCCAGGGGGAATGATGTGGGATTCCCCTCTGTATGCTGTGAATACCACTGGTTAATAAAGAAGCTGCTTTGGGCCTATTTTAGTGCAGAATAGGGCAAGGCGAGAATTCCAAGCAGATGGAGGAGGAAAGAGTAGACGAAATCAAGGAGAAGCTATGTAGCCAACACAGTAGACAGACATGCAAGAACCTTGCCGGTAAACCATGAGTCTCGTGGTAAAATATAAAATAATAGAAATGGGTTAATTTAAGATATAAGAGCTAGCCAGAAATACACTTAAGCTATTGACCAAACAATATTGCAATCAATATAGTTTCTGTGTGATTATTTCAGGTCTGGGCTGCCAGGAAACAAGCAGCTTCCGCCTACATGGGAACCTCATTTGCTATTTGGGGAAAAAAAAAGAGCAATACAGTCCTGAATCAAGGACATAAATGCCAATTACTGAACAGGCAGGTGGGGCTCAGTAGTGGAGTGCTTGCCTAGGGCTGGCAGATATGGTTCAGTGGTAGAGTGCTTGCCTAGTATGAGTGAGGACTCAGCTCTGAAAGAAAGGAAAAGGTCAGGTAATGATCAGTATTAAGTTTTGTCAAGAAAGCTCTCGTTTCAACAGAAGGAGCTACTTTTCACTCCTGCTAATAATTTATGTGTTCCTCCCTGTACTTCTAAAGTTTTAACTTCATCATAAAGAATACATTAAAGTTAGTATGACTTGACTATTTAGTTACTTCCTAGTTAATTCAGCAAAACATCTAACAATTATAAATAGTAATCCCCTAGCAAGCAGCCCTTAAACTTACATGAGTTGTATTATACAAAGGGTATGATAAGTCAGATCACAAATCAGATATGAATTTCTTATGGGGATAATACTAAAATAGCAAGGCTATACTCCTTACCAACCAAATGTCACATTCCATACTTTAAAAAATGACCACATTATTCCATTTAATAAGTGTACATTGTCCATTTATCAGATAACAATACATTAGCACATATAGGTCAAATGCCAAGTCCAGTAATGAAGAATGAGCACCGTACTTTGGTAAGACAACTTATGGAAAATGGTGACAAGATGAGCGCCGAGGCTCTGCAGGGATAGTTGATCACCCTGAGAGGCGACTCTGAAGGGGATTAGGAGGTAGGACAGTTCCTGGGAAATGATCTATGTATGGAAGAAGAAGAAACTCTGAGAGGTCAGGGTTGTGAAGACAAGGAAAGTCCACAGTTCAGCCTCATACATGAATTGAGAGTGCAGCAAAGTGGTTCATTGGCGATGATGGGAGAGTCCAAGGGCCTAAAGGCCTGCCCCCCAGGTATCACCTCTTGTTCCACTCCCTGATTGATTCTGATCATCTCTGGTTTTCTCAGTTGCTCTTTGCTTCTAGTTCCTCTGCTAAGAAATAGAAAGTGCCTACAAGGCTTTAAGTATGATGTCCAGAGGGTAGAATTTTTGCCTCAAATCCACCTAACTATTCAAAAGTAAAAGAATGCTGCTTTTAAGATACACAAAAGGTGATTGTAGCTTTTTTCATCTAAGTGTTCTGCCACAACCAAAGTTTATCTTGGCATATTCTTGATTAACTTTGTTTAAATAGTAAAATTGGCATTATGAAATTGACTTTCTTTTGTATCCTCTGTGCGTTTCTATTACATTTATCTTTACAATGAGCAAATGAGATTTTTTTTGCATCAAAAATGATGAGAATGAATGAGCATGAGAAGGACAGGTGACAAATGGTTGACTTGGGTCAATAAATAAGATGTAGAAAAGAAAAGGAAACTGACAAGAGGTAAAAGTAAAAACTGTGAGATCTTGAGCACAGATGGAGAAGTGGACTCTCTCTGCTTACCCATGGTTTCTGCCTTGATGAGGGCACAGTCATTCCCAGAGCATCTCAAGGATAGGGTGAAGGACTTGAACTAACATGGCTCCTAACAGTGTAGCTCTGGGGTGAGAGCAATTGAAAGTATTCCTTCCAGACTTATCCTGGAGCATCAACAGCTGTCCAGCAGCCATGATGTTATTTGTCCAGTCTGATTCCAAAGTATGTTCATAAGACAGAAGGGAGTTGACAAAGGGGTTCAAGGGTGAAAAAGATATTACCTAGGCATCAGCCTATAGTATGGATTAGAGGATGAAGTTTCATAAAGTGGGAAATAGTGTTTATTGAACACATTCTATGTGTTGGAAACTAAAATTTCCTACTTAATCTAATTTAAAAAGTAGGTACCATTGCTCCTTGTAGGGATTGTTGTTCTCGTCTTACATGTGAGGAAACAAAGAGTGGTGAGTGGTTCCTCCATCTGTTACTGCCAGTACTTGGCAATGGGCCAAGACTAGAAAGCTGTGGTGAGAGGGAAAGGCAAGCCAGGAGACACTGGAAAAGAGGGAGGGGGTTGACAGAAAGCCAGAAACAAAAGGGAATTACAGCTGATTATAGGCCCACATGCCACAGCATCAGGAGAATGGCATCGAATGACTCGGGGAACCAGGAGATAAATTTGTAGTATATGGCATTCTATGGATGCACTTTGTGTTTTAACACGTTCTATGCTGGTAACTATTGTGACTATACTCAAGATAATTCAGAGAAGGCTATTGTTTTTCCACAATCACTGCAAACAACCGTGAAACACTGCTATGATACAGATTCAATTTCTATAACTTACTTATGGACATATATGGCATGGTAATTTCTTAGAAATATAATTTTCTAGTCAAATTTTATTTTTCAATTTTTAATGAATGTTTTTAAAATATCAACAAATAGTTCCAAATACATAGTATATACTAAGATATGAGCATGTTCATGGTCAGAAGTAAACCTTTACTTCTTGCCAGACTGGCACAGAAATGATGTTATGCTACTATTTTCAATTGCTGCAGGGTCACTTAGCATTCTTGTAGGAGGTCAATCATTTGAATTTCTGGAGAAGACTTCAATCTTGATTTTAGAATCATGATCATAAAACTGAAATTCTGTGAATGAATGAGTGTAGAATTAGAAGAGAGAAAACTAAGATGCCAACCAGCTGACGGGAGAATGATGGGAGACAGGAAAATCAAAGAAAATTTAATATTAGGAAGGAAAAAGAGGATTCAGTAAATGGTATTAAGATTTAGGAAAATAGCCACAGAGAGTCACTGGATTTGGCAAAGAAATGAAAAGGATTAATTAGCTTTGGAGTTTGGGACTCATATAGTCAATGTCTATGTAAAAACTTTGGTCATTCAGTTGAAAATCCCACCACAGAGGACTGGTGTAAAACCCTGACAGCTCTTTAATTTTTTCCAAAGATGAAGCTGGCCCACTTCCAAAATGTTAAATGATGTCTGCAATAAAGTGTACGGTCATTTTAAAATGACAAATCCAGCCTCCCACACCCACTCTACACACCCATTCTTTTACAGGTTGACTACCTTTAAAAGGAAAACTCTAGCAATGGGAGGGAGGTCCGAAATGATGAGGACAGAAGGTTATAATGTGTTTAAACTTATAAAATGTAATCCTTCATTCCAATATTGCTATAAGGAGTCCTATACTCCTACACATAATAAAATGAATTGAAATAAGAAGCAATAAAGAAAATATGACAAGCGTGCAATGAGAGTCATAAGCCCCAGGTGACTTGTCAAGTCTGTACAATGAGTACTTCCTGCAAATGCTTCAGCATCACCTCAGTCCTTCCTCAGCCACGTTCTCCCAACACAAACGTCTGAGGACAACCATCTTGCCCTAATCTGTTTGCTTCCAATTGAAAGACATTCCTTAAAAGTTTATTCTACAGAATTGATTTTTGTTTTCTTCTTACATTCTCAAGTCTAAATTCTGACCAAAATGAAACACTAAAAAATTTGTTTCTGACTGCCTACTGGCTATCTTGACCCTTTTCCTTGACATTCAGAAATATTAGTTACCATTTGTTGTCTCTTGATACTAAGAGGGGTTAATAGACATTTATGTTCAGTTGGGGAATTGTTTTCTTTGATGGTTTTCACTTCTTTGGGGGCTAGTCCTTAGAAGGCCATAAGAAAAATTGTCTAATTTCAAAGCATTAAAGACAAATAAGAAAAGGTTATTTGTATGGGCACAGAGAAGGCAACCTGGGACCTATAAGAAAACTTAGTATGATTTGAAGTGTGAAGGGATTGAACTCTTATTGTTCATTTCTAAGACCAAGAATTTGCTTCCTAGTTCAATTTCTGTCAATTTCACAATGATACCTGGAAATTAACCTGTATTAAGTCAGTAAATGTTTTGAACTATTCTCTAAACCACTGAAATTGAGTCAATTCAAAGTGGGTAGGGATCCATCAAGTCAGTTATCTTAAATGGCTCTACTATCTTTTTTTTTTTTTACAAAAATTCTCATAACTGATCAATTGTGTATCAAAATCAAACCTGTAACACTGTTATGTAACTTTTCACATTTTTCTTATCATTGAGAATTTGCTAGAAACTATGGAATGATCCCTTTGAAATACTCGTGCTTACCTACTCTTATGCACTTTTTAAAACAATTTTTCAGCCAGGCGGTGGTGACACACATCTTTCAGGAGGCAGAGGTTGGCAGATCTCTCTGTGAGTTTGAGGCCAACCTGGTCTACAGAGTGAGTTCCAGTACAGGCTCCAATGCTAAACAGAGATCCACTGTCTCAAAGAAGCTAAAAAGCAAAAACAAAAAAACAATTTTTTGAATTATTATCTTACTTTTTTATTTTATGGGCGTTTCACCTGCATTACTTTAAGGTGGCTCCAAAATTTTGCTTCTTTTTTTTTAAAGAAATTAACTTCCATTATAATGTCCAAAACTGAAAATTGATATATCAACTATTGGCAAGATAAGGAACAAAAGAGGTTCTCCAGCAACGATGATGAGATTCATATTAAATAAGACTACTTTTCTAAAACTACCCCAAAGTTTTACGGTTATATGTTTCTCTCTTATAGCCTAACAATTCTCACAGCAATACAGAGATAGTAAACATTTATTCACAAAACATTGTATGAAAATGTTCATAACAGTCTCAAGCTAGAGACAATCCACGGATTCATCAACAAGAGAATTATAAGCAAATTTTACATTTATACAATGGAATATTACACAACAATAAAAACAGTGGACAACAATATAAGAGAACTGCAAAATATTAAGCTATGAGACACCAACAAGATAACACAAGAGAACATGCTGTATCTCCCGTTTATATAAAGATCTAGAGTGAGTCAAACTTATCAAATTTACGATGAAATCAGAATGGAGATTGCCTCTGGGAGTTGACTTGGATTGGCTGAGAAAGGGTATGATCCCATTTACAGGTAGGATGGAGTTGTTCTCCACTGTGATTGGGTGGATGTTCCCTGAGTTGCTAGACTGAATAATAGCTTCTAAAGCTAATCGTGTCCTAATATGCCAAACCTGTGAATATGTCATTTTATATAGCAGAAAAAGCTTTTTGAATGTGAGAAAGGGAAAGAGAGAGAGACTGTTACAACAATAGGCAATGGAGATTGACATCAGAAGAAGGAGCAGAGAGATATAATGCTGCCAGCTTTGAAAATGGGAGTCATAGCCAAGGAATGCAGGTAGCCTTTAGATGAGAAAAGACAAGGTAACAGAGTCTCCTCCAGAGCTGCCAACAAGGAACACAGCCTTGTGGGACACTGATTTTCATCTAGTAGGACTCATGAAAGACTTCCAACCTACAGAAGTATAAGACTATAAATACATGTTATTTCAGATCAAGTGAGCAGCAGTTGCCACGGGATCAGTGAAAGACCATTAAAATTTACATTCAAAATTGGCATGTTTCACTGCTTGTAAATTACATCTTGCTGTGGACTGATACACATCTCTGAAAAAGATACTGAGAACCTCACAGAACTTCAAGATAGACCTTGTTTGGAAAAGGGGCCTGTGCAGATGTAATCAAGATAAACTCCTACCAGAGTAGAATGGGCTCTTGATCCAAAGTAACTAATATCTTTTTTATAAGGGGAAAAGATGGAGACGCACAAGGAAACAGCATATGAAGACAGGCAGAGACCGGAATGATGCTACTAGACAAGGGGAAAAGAGACAGAAGACCTTCACTGGAAGGTAGGAGGAGGCAGAGAAGTACCTGGCCAGTGTCTCCTGCAACACGACCCTGCTAACACCTTGGTTTTGAATCTCTGGCTCTCAGAAATGATAGAACATACCTTTTTTGTTAGTGTTACAGGTGTTAATGTTTCATGGTATGTTGTTGGGGGCCGCTTGTTTGTTTCCCGGCCACCCAGATTCCCAAAATAACCACACAGAAACCATATTATTTGAAGAACTGTTTGGGCAATAGCTTAAACATATTTCTAGTTAACTCATATCTTAAACTAACCTATCTCCATTAATCTGTATTTTGCCTTGAAACTGTAGCTTACCGGGTAAAGTTCCGGCTTCTATCTTAGATGGAGCTACATGTTGTCTCTCTGACTCCGCCTTCTTTCTCCCAGCATTCGGTTCCCCCTCCCCACCCCCCTACCCCCCCACCCCCGCCAAGTTCTGTTCTGCTCTGCCATAGGCTCAAAGCAGTTCTTTATTAATCAGTGGTAATCACAGCATACAGAGGGGAATTCCACATCAATGGTACTTTGTACTGCTAGCCCTAGAAAATTAATGCACACTTCAATATTTTTAAGCAAATCTACAGTAAGAAAAAAAAGTTAAACCTACTTCTTAGTCCTATTCAGCCTCATACTTCCAAAGACAATCACAATCCTGTTTTTTATATTCTCATTGCATATATATGCATATCTATGAATCATAAGCATTTTTTCTTTTTAATCTCCACTCTGTTTCTGTCTCTCTGAAAGTGTCTTAATATTTAGTCTAGGCTGACTTCTTGCCTAAGCCTCCTAAGGGCTGCTATTATAGGCAACTCTAAGTCCAGCTTTCCTGTTCCTCTGTCCCTGTCCCTTTCTCTCTCTCTCTCTCTCTCTCTCTCTCTCTCTCTCTGTGTGTGTGTGAGAGAGAGAGAGAGAAACACTCAAGATCTACTAATCTCTTGGCAAATTTTAAATATGTTAATTGTTAGCAGTAGCCATGATGATGTATATTAGAGCTCCATTAGATATTCATTTTATAGCATGAAGTTTGTATCTATGAACCAACAACATTCTTCCCCCACACTCAGACCCCAGCAATCCTCCTTATGCTGTATTCATGAGTTCAACGTTTTTACTCCACAAAAGTTCAACTTTTTTTTATTCCACATCAAGTGAAGCATACTATATTTGTTTATGTGTGCTTGGCTGGTTTCACTAAACATAATGCTCTCTAGAATCATCTATATTCTTGCAAGTGACCAGACTTCTTGAGTCGTTATGAGTGAGCAGTATTCCACACTTTCCTTATCCGTTCATTTGCCAGTGGGAACATGTCTATGTCTTGGCTGCTGTGATAGATACAGTGGATGTGGGAGTACAGAGATGATTACATATCACTTTCATTTCCTCTGGATACAAACCCACTATTGATAGTTGGCATAGAAATTGTAGAAACTGGTACAACCATTATGGAAAAGAACACAGAGACTCCTTAAAGCTAAAAATAGAACTCCCCCCTTTTCCAATTTTGTATGTTTTTAACTTTCTATAAACAGTGTGTTGCATTAATTCCTTAATCACTTTTCACATGATTTATGTTTGTGAACTAAGTTTGTGAAACACTGCAATATATTACTTTTATCGCTGTATGGAATGTCAACTTGGAAACAAAGCATTTTGCTTTATTGTTTCTTAAAAGTATGGTTTCTTTAGTCATTGTATAATATATGTTGTCTAGGCTATTTCTTTTGTTATTTTTTGCTAACACAGCTCTGAACATTCTGGAACATATGTAAGCAGAAGGATATACACTTAAACATGGAATCTCCTAAGTTTTAGAGAAGTGTAACCTCAATTTGATAAGATTTGAAGCTGTTATGGGAAATGATGGCTGTGTTTACTCCCACGAAGTAGCATGAGAGCTGTTATAACTCTATAACCCTAATGATGTTATCGGCCATTTGGGTTTTGATTTTGTTCGTTTTGTTTATTTGGTCTTAAGGACTTGAAAGCGGGGCCTCTAAGCAAGTGTTCTATCACCAAGATACACCCTAGACAAGCATTTTGCTCATAGTGTCTGACAAGGAAAGCAAACTTACCACAAAACAAATAAAGATTAAGTTTAAGAACTCTTCAGTGATTTCCAAGGCTCTCTTTAAAGGCCCTCTAGCTAATTTTGTACTAGAAATTGGGCTTTTCTTTTTCTTCATGCCCTACTTAAATACAGATAAAGCCCTGCTGCTGTTGCCGCTAGGTGTTAAATGTTTTCATTGTGGTTTTAATTTACATTTCCTTGATTTTCAGTGTAATTGAGATTGTTCTTATATGTTAACTTGCATTTCACATTTTCTATGAATTCTGACTATTATCTTATTGATTTTTAAGAGTTCTTTTCTATTGGTAGTAATTCTTTTTAAGATTTAATTGGAGGGGCTAAAGAAATGGATCGGTTGTTAAGAGCACTTGCAGAAGACCTGGATTTGATTCCTAGAGCCCCTGTGGTAGCTCACAATCATCTGCAACCCTCTTCTGGGCTTACTGGGCACCAGACACGTGTAGTGCGTAGATATATGAAGCCAAAATACCCCTCCACAAATAATAATAATAATAAATCTTTTTTATAAATATTGAAATGGAGCCAATTGCCTCTCCAGTCTGGAACCTCTCTTCACTCTTACTATATTGTCTTTCATGATTTAATCTTAATGATGTTGGATTTAACCACCTTTTCCTTTAAATTATGCATATTTTAGATGGACAGTGATGGCTCACATCTTTAATGCAAGCACTTAAGAGACAAAGACAGATGATCTCTGAATTCGAGGTCATCCTGGTCTATAGAGAGAGTTCCAGGATAACTAGGGCTACAAAGAAAAACCCTATCTCAAAAACCAAGAGAGAGAGAGAAAGAAACCCTGCCTCAAAAAAGAAAAGAGAGAGCTATGTATACTTTTACTAGGTGCTTAAGATTATAATGATACATTATTTCCCCATTTAAAAATTAATTTTCCTACTTTTGGTATTTTGAATTTTAGCTAACTTAATTTTTGTAAGTATGATGCAAAATTGAGATCTAAAAAGAAAAACAGTTTTGACACAGGGTCATGCTATATAGCTCAGACAGTCTTCAAACACACCATCTTCCTGCCTCTAATTCCTGAATACAAGGATCTGAACTGGACTTTTCCAAGTGGGTAGCCTTTGTTACCATCATGGAACCTTTATCATAAATAGTTTCAATGTGTGATTCTAAGACTTCTGATCAGCTCCCATTGGTTTGAATATCTCCCATGGCACAAATAAATATTCTCATATTTATACAAATAAGTATTCTCATAATTACTATGTATTTTTAAAAATTATTTTTAAAATGCACTTTATTTTACTTTTGATTCTGAAGGAGCAGTATTTCAGCTTAGAATACAATCTATCACTGAAGAAAGTTAGGGCAGAAACCTGGAGGCCACACCTGAAACGGAACTGCTTACTGGTGTCTCTGGCCTCAAGTTCAGCTACTTTTCCCATACAACCCAGTACCGCCTGCCCAGCGACAACAGTGCCCACAGTAAGCTAAGCTCCCTTTATCGATTAATAACAAAATATATACATCATACAAATGAAGTCTCTCAAATTTTTTTCAAGCTTGCCTTATCTTTTCTTAGCCTTTTGGGTTACCATACAAGTTTTGAGGCAAGTTTATCCAATTTGTAGGTTTTTAAAAAATTATTATTATCTTATTATAGCATCTAATTTAAATAAGACTCTATGATATTGAGTCTTCACATCCATGAAGATATACTTTATATTATATTTTTCATCAAGTTTGTTTATCATTAAAGACAGTCTGCAATTTCCTCTCTAGATTTCTTGTGTCTATAGATATGGTTAAGCACCATTAATCTTTGAAGCTTTTGTTACAAGTTTCAATGGAATCTTTCTATTAAAATCTTTAGTTGGTTATCGTGAGTAAATAGACATGCCGTCCATTTATCCTTGTTCACTTTGCATTCACCAGCCACAAACTCTCTTATTTGTTCTAAAAATAAACTATTTTAGTTCTGATCAATAGTTCTAAGATTCTATTTTTAAGTACAACATTTCCAATTCTTTCAGCACCCAAACCTAAACATACAATTTGGTCAAGGCACAGTGCTCTGAGCAAATGAGGCATACATTTGTTAAAGCAATCAAAAGCAATTATATAATTGCTAAAGGAGTGACAGGGATAAGTCACCTGGCTCCACCACTTACATCAAATCTCAATATACTCATTTATAACTGGAATACGAATTAAAATACTGTGTTGTGGTTGACTCTTCTAAGTATTAAATGAGACAAACCCAATTACAAACCCAAAATACAATTACACTGTTTAGGGCTTATAGTAGAAACTCAATGAATGTTAGTTATTATTAATAAAATCACAAGCTAGCTGGGCATGGAGGCAAAAACCTTTAATCCCAGGAGGCAGATGTAGGCAGACCTCTGTGAAGTTAAAGTTAGCCCGGTCTACATAGCCAGGTCCAGACAAGTCACAGACACACAGCAAACCACTATCTTAAAAAATAAAATGTAATAAAATAAAGAGATAAATGGTACTTTAGCTAATTCAGTTTCTTAGTAAGTACATTGTATGAGCCAGATTTTAAACATGGGTTAGATTAGCTTACAATAAACTTCAGCATTCTTCCTATTCTTTTAGACCTAAATGTATCAGATATAACTCATTCAGTAACTGTCAATTATTCTACAAGAGATTCATCATGGGTGCTGGAGATGCAGTGGTACCCAGAAAGAACCCTTCCATGCTTGAAGTTGTCATTCTGACAAAAGAGCCAAACATCACTGAAGTATATAAATGTGGATATCTAAATTATGATGCTATTCTTTTAAGATACTAGGAGAGAAAGCCATGAGGGGTTTGTTGAAATCAGGAAGGCAAACAGGCTCTCTCTGAAGAAGGTTAAGTCAGATAACAAGACAGACAGAAAATGAAGGAGTGTATTTAAAGCAGAGGTGTGTGATATCAGAAAGGACCCTGCAAACTCAGGGGACCAGCAAAGGCCACTATGGCAGGTGTGGAGGAGACACTAGAGTGTCAGGTGAGGTGGGGATCTGGGCAGGAGGATGCTGTGTGAGACTTTGGAGGTCTTTAACTCCAAGTCTAATCGTAAGCTCCATGAAGAGGCATGAAACGTTCATTCTGACCAGTGGGTAGGGAGAGTGGGGGCTAAGAAAGGAAGCAGGAAAGTCAGCAGGGGCTCTTGCAAAAGGTGTTGACAGCTTGGGTGATGATGGGGTAAAATGGTGGCTTTGGATTGGCAGAGGGACAACTGAGCAGGTGATGTGGCTGGAGGTGGACAGACCACAAAAGAAAATGGTCCCGGGTTTCTGACATGAGCAGAAGGTCGTGTCCTTTCTAAAATGGAAAACAGAGTTGGAGCAGATTTGAGAGGGAAAACCAAGGGCTCAGACTTGGATATGCCAGGTCTAGATGCCATCAGGTAGTCCCGCAGAGATCCTGAGCAAGTCTGGACGGACTTAGAAATCTGAGGGCCCCTGGGGACATGGAACTTTTCTTTGTGGAAAAAAAAGGAGGGAAAGATAACAGAGTTCAGAATAGAACCTGGGAATGCTGAAGAAGAAACAGGGTAGGCAAGTAGTTGGCAATGAAAAGTAAGGTGGAAAATGAAGTCAGATAGAAACACAAGTGAACCTTTTAAAGAGGAGATTGTGAAGGTCAAAGGCTAAAAGGTTAAACAAGAAGAGTGCTGAAAATATTTATTGACTTTAAAAACAGAGGCATTACCACTTTTAGCAAGAGCAGTGATGGGATCAGAAATCAAACTACAAACCACGGGACTGTTGCCTGGAGTCAACAGAGTCTTCCTAGTGAGGGCCTTTATGGTACCAGGATTTAACTTGTACACATGTCTTCTGCAGCTACTAAGTTTTGTGGAATCACCCAGCCAAGAAACAACACCCCTGAACTCCCATCTCAACTGGTAGGTGAAATGTCAGGGAGATAACACTTGTGAAGTTTTTTTTTAGAAAACATGGTTGTGCAAATCTCTGCAAACCAATGAAATCTCTCTGCCATACACACACAAGTGCAGTGGGTGGTTTAATCTCACCAGGAACTCGAGGAAGCTGTTGTCATCATCACTTCTGCTGATCAGCGTCTCAAAGGTCAAGACCATATTGGAGTCTTTCCATTGTTGTAAAAGTTAATGAAAGTTAATTATTAAAGCTGACAGAAAGGTAATTTGCCCACCGCTTTATATAACCTATATATAGACATCATAGTACACATGGATGCATTCAAAGCCTATAGGCCCAACTAGATGCACACTGTCTCCTAGAGCATGACCACTTCCACTGTTGCTGAAGCTCTCACTGAGTATATCCAGGTAGGAACAAACTTAATGACCATTGTACTCAAACAGATTTGCTTCAAAAAATATTTTTGCTTAACATGCCTTATTTTATTTAAAAGTTACTGTTGTAATCTTGAGTTTATAATCATGAATATTTTAAGTGATTTCACTAATAGACTAAAAATGTGTCCAGAGAACTAGCAATGTGAATTCAATATTTCAGGAGCCCTAAGTTACCAAGTAAATGTTTGTGTGCATTGTTATGACTTAAATAGACTTTTCAAAGATAGAAGTGGGTTTTGTCTTTATTTGTTCAGATAATTCTAATTATTCACCTAAACTGGATTTTATAGGTAGGCTATCTGCTCTGAAAGGCTGGCAAACACAGCAAGCTTCTAGGAAAAGTTGTCAACAGGAGGTAGAATGTCCTGTGAGAAGAGATTTCGACAGGCAACCTGTCCCAGACATGAGAGCTTTATCTTCCAGACACCCGACAAAGTCCAACACTAGAGCAAAGGAGAAAAAGAGAAAAGGGAACAGCAACAAGGACAGAGTAAAAGGAGATGGGTGGGGGTGAGAGAGAATGCCATTGACAGCAGTTGAGTATCTGATGCCATGACTATTATAAGCTCATACAGAGTACCTATTCTATCATTGATCAATGCTAACTAGATTCTATTTCATTCTTTCAAGTGTCAGAAATTTTTATTTTACAATATTCTGTTGGCTGGTTGGTTTTTTGAGATAGGATCTCACCATGCAACCCAAGCTGATCTCAAATTCACTATGAAGTCCAGGCTGGCCTTGAACTCACAAAGATCCACCTACCTCTGCCTCCCAATTGCTGGGATTAAAGGCATGCACCACTATGTCTCACTATAATGGACATTTTTAAGTTACTAGAATAAATTTGCAATGACATAGTCTAACATTTGTCTACAACAAAGATTTTGTTTCTCCAAATAGAGAGAAAAAGGAAAGCTTCCCCCGGCCTTGGGTTCATTTTGCTAAGGTCCAAAGATTGAGACAAACAAGGTGACTTCAAGATGGAGTCTGAGGCTACCTTGACTCAGTTTTATGTGTGTGACAATGAGAGCAGGAGAACTGTATTCAAGGACATGGGTGCTCTCCCAGAGCTCTATGCTCTGGCTTGTGTCTTCTCTTTTCAGGGCAGGGTCGGCTCCCACATCAGCACACGGAACAATACGCAGCACAGTGAGTCCGCCATCACAAAACCTAGCTTTTTGCCCCTGGCTCTGTCACTTGCTAGCAAAAGTCAGAAAAGCCATCTCAGTTTCTGCATGTGAATTGACAATAATGATACCTGCCTTGTCTGCATGTAGGAATTGAAAGTGCTCAGAAAAACACAGTCTTTATGGCTAGGGGTTCTCTTTACTGTCCTCTGAACCTACTAGTTTAACTTGTCATCATATCTTCCAGTGTGTCTCTAATGATTTTTCCTTTGGGTCAACAAAGTCTTCTCTGAGGTTTTTTGGTCTCACTGTCTACCTGTTCTAAGGCTTATATTCATTGTACAGCATAGTGGACTTCATTATGACATTTTTATACATTTGTACCAAATATTTCTGTCATATTCATCCTCATCACTCTGTTGCCCACCTCCCACTGGTTCCCTCCTTCTTCCCAAACAGTCCCCTCCTACTTTCATCTAAGACAGCATGAATAAAGGCCAAGCCATCTCTCTGAGTCTGGATTTTTTAGTTAACATGATGACCTCTGGGGTCACTCACTTTCCTGAAAACTGCATAATTCTGTTCTTCTTTATGGTTGAATAAGACTTGTATGTATGCATGCATATCTGTCACATTCTCATTGTCTGTCCATCTGTTGTCAGATACCTAGATTCATTGCTAACTCAGTTATTGAAATAGTGCAGTAATAAACATAGGTATACAGGTATTTCTGTTGTGTGTTGACTTAGATTCATTAATGTATAGATCCAGGAGTGGTCTAGGTATGTAATGTGCTAGATACATGTTTAATTGTTTTCAGAGCCTCCATACTGCTTCCACAATTGCTGCACTAATTTACATTTTCAGAAACATTGTGAAAGTCCCTCCCCCATCCTATTCCTCACTCTCTCTGATGAGTCCATATTTCTTTCTCGTCATCCCTTACAAGGAATGGGGTGATATTCCTAAGGTCTAACTCGTGATGCACATCTGCATTAAATGTTCCTCAGTTCCAACTCATATTCACACTCATTCTTTCATCATCAACTGTCTCAATCATTTTATGTATGTGAACTCAAGTGTTAGGGCTACATCAAGTGTGTGTAAAACATTTTGCTCGTATTTTACTTCACTTCAGAAAAATCTTTTTTTTACTACATTAAAGGACTTTTACAAAAGTAAAATGAAACAAAACAAAAAACTAAGATTTGAGATTTCCTCTTAGGAAACTCAGTCTTTTGAGGGAGAAAACCATTAAAAAGTCATGATAGTATAGTATGACAGGAATAGAAAAATGTCCAGGGTACTTTCAGGAAGGAAATGGCTAACTTCAGCTGAGAGATCTCAGGAAACTTTGCAGCTTCCTTTTATCATGTATTGCCAAGTTCCTGACAAGCTACAGGTCAATCAATGCCTGTTGAAGGAATGAAGAAAGGAATTTATGGCAGGGGCAGTTCAAAATTTTAAGGGTGACTAGGAACTTGGCAGGTGTTGGAAAACATCACAGATAAAGAAAACAAATGTTGGCAAAAACATAGTATGCTAAATTTCATGGTGTTTTAGGAACTTACTACTGTACTTGTGACAAAGAAGGAGAAGACAGTTTGTATCATAAGTAAAAGCCCAAATATAAAGGGTCTCCCATACCTAAGAAGTTTAGATAAAGTCTTTAAAAATGGGTTTAAACTTTGGTGAGAGTGGAAAACTGCTACTTTTATGGAAATAAGCTCATAGTGAACATGAAAACCATAGAAAAGTTGACAGCATTACTATGTGTCTTAGTTAGGGTTTCTATTGCTATGAAGCATTACCATGACCACAGCAACTCTTATAAAGAAAATATTTAATTGGGGCTGGCTTACAGTTCAGAGGTTTAGTCCATTATCATTATGACAGCATGCAGGCAGACATGGTGCTGGAGAAGGACGAGAGTTCTGCATCCAGATTGGTAGGCAGATGGAAGAAACAGTAACATGCTGAGCCTGTCTTGAGCATCTGAGACCTCAAAGCCCACCCCCAGTGACACACTTCTCCAACAAGGCCACACCTCCTAACAGTGCCACTTCCTATGAAACTATGGGGCTATTTTCTTTCAAACCACCACACTATGTTTCCAACAGTCTTGGTTGGCTTTGTTGCATAGACACAGTTGCAAATTGGATCTGCACTGTCCACATAAAACTCAGATCGAAGGTGTAACCTAGAAAGTCAAGGCCAAGAAGTTTCTGTTTCTTAGCTGACCTTAGAGAATAGTCTACCAGAAAGATAAATTCTTTCTAAACTTCATTCTAAACTTAAGAAAACCAAGGTTGGAAACCCGGTTCATCAACAGCAAAGACCTGAAGCCAGGCACATTTGCCTGCCAAATTCTCACTCTGTTTTGTTTGAGGCAAGCTGGCTTCAGACTCCTGATTCCCTTGCCTGAACCTCCCTAGTGATGGAATTACTGGTATGTACCACCATGGCTGATACATTTTACTCTTTTCTGTGTGCTTCCTAAATTAAGCTTGGCTCCTTCCCCCCTTATCCCCCCCCACCATGATGGGCAATATAATGATGAGATTGATGGAAAACAAAGTTTGTAGTCTAAACTAAAATCAGGCTAAAATTGACCTGAGCTTCACAAAGATGAACACCACAATATATAAACAAACCTCTTAAACTAGCAATGCAAAGCATGTATTGTGCATTCTTTCACTCACTATGGACACTGAACTCTGATATGTGAGTTAGCCACTTAAACATGACCAAAGCAGAAAATAACAAACATGTCCCTTAGACACATGGAGAAACTGCCTCCACACCCTCACGTTCCTCATGCTAGTCGTGTTACCTTCTGTGTCAGACTATCGACCCTGTTTCCATGGAATGATTCTGACTTCTAAACACTCTTGGAAGTGTTTGTGGGATGCTAAAATGGCCTTCAAGCACTCATCACGGAAGGGCAGGGGAAAATGTTTCCATAATAGTGGCTGTGTATTTATGTCTCCCAAAGAAATAGCTCATGTGTCTGTCAGTGGCATAGATTAGTGTTCTTCTGTGCTTCAACAACTTATGAGAGCCAAGAGGATCATGGCTTTTAATGGGAAAGAATTGCCCACCTAACATCTCTGCTAAGCCTTCCTCTATCTCCTCCCAGCTACTCGTGACCAGAACTTGACCTCTCTGACACTATCATTCCTTGATCCCATCCAGCCTCGCACTGACCGGAATAAGAGCCTTTTTGTGCCCTTAATAATGAACACTGTCTAGCAGCTAACTGGGATTCTCCTTGGTTGTTGTGCTCACTGAAGCAAGTGTTCTGTTTGCTCTCCCTTCCCTTTTACAATCCACAGTTGCAGGTTTCCAAACACTGTGTAATCCTCTTCTGGAGGGACTAATCCACGGAATAAAGCTGCCTCACCTCTGGGTTTCCACTACTGGCGAAGGGGTGTCTCAAGAGCCATGAAAGGAGCAGTGCTTTCCACTCATTCCAGGCAGAGTGTGCCCTTTGGGCGATGTCGCCTCAAACACCATCCTTAGCTTGAGAAGCTTCGGAGAGGTGGTATCATTGAGAGTTCCCTTGTGTAAGAGGAAAAGCACATGCCCCTGGGTTCAGTTAAATAAAGCTGCTAGCACTGGTGGAAGAACCACCGGTTCAGATGAGTTGCTTCCCAGCAGGAAGGATAGAGCTCTGGGGCCAGAACACTAGATAAATGCTGAACTGGAAATCAGAGCAATAGGGCACTCTGTGCAGAGCCGGGCAGGCACAGTGGAGGCTCCCAGGTGACTAGAGATAAGACTGGTCATAATCAGATGAAACTCAGAGGGATGGGTAAGGAATGTATGAACATGAAAATTCCTGGAGTTATCAAAATGTTATTAATACATTAGGATAGCTCAATTGAGAAACTGGATCTCAGAGGTGAACTCTAGGATTAAATTTTTGCTAAAACTGTTTTTTAAAAAGCAGAGAATGATAAATGTGGGTTATTTGGCATCATATGTAAATATACATATATGTATATGTATATCTATGTACATTAATAGATAATAGATTAATAATTACACATATTAATTAATAATAAAGGCCAAATAGAATTTTAAAGTATACAGCTTGGGAAAGTAAATAATAATGGGAACATTTACAAATAAAGCTCAAAGTTTCAAGAATACTGGGATCCAAGTACCCCAAGAATGAATTCTAGGTACCTAAAGTCATTGACTCTTTAAGGAGTTCAAAGAGAATCAAACCACAAAGGTAAAACAAAGTCTGAAAATCCGTTAGCGTTAGTGTGATATTTGAAACTGGAATTCTGGATTCCAGAAACGGAATATAATTTCTCCCCAAGAATTTCTGGAAAGAAAAGTGAACCATGTGAGTGAAAAACAAGTTAATAAAATCATTTGAATTCTTAACTAAAGCAAGTTGCTCCCAAGAAGCGAAGACGTGATGAGTGACTCCGGGTTCATGGTGTTTGTTACCTGGGTGTGAGGCAGCAGCGTTCTGTCAGGAAAGCAGCAGGGAAAGAGTCTGGTTCTCAAGCTCTCATAGGTCTGGGCAGATTTCTTAAGCCTCCCTGATTCTTGCAACTTGAGCACACCCTTGCCACCACACGCTCTGTGAGAAGGAAGCTGTCTCCACTGCGCCGAGCAGCGAGAGGGCCAGAGTTCAGGCTCTTGATCTACCTGCAAGAAGGAGGGGTGTTAAAGAGCCAGCTGTGGTAATCTCAGGAAGGGGCTAGATAAGAAGTTATACCTGCCATTGCTGTCACTGACAAAAATATATGAATGAATGAATAGATAAATAAAATCTTGGTTTAACAGAAAGAAAACATAATAGCCCAAAGGAGAAAAGACACACTGTCAGGGTTTTTATAGGGAAGAAAACTAGTAAGTTTCTGTGAATGTCTCAGTAGGAAATGTGAGTAGAGCAACCGAACAGTGAGATATTCTCCCACACCCACGCATTCATAGCCATATGCAGCAGAAATGCCATCTCAAGTCTCCCTTCTCTCAAGGCTGACTACTTTGGAACCCTCACTCTAGGTAGCCTTTGTCAGACAATCACTGGCATCAGAAGTCACTGATCTGGACTGATTTTAAGAGCTAATGTCCCAGGCACAGTGTTGGCAACTGGCCAAGAGACCAAAGAAAACCCATGCCTTTTAGGGCAAAAAGCAAGTGAAATCCATTTCCTGAGCAAGTTCCGATGTGGAGTACTATACAGCTAGTAGGGTAGGAAGCTTGGAAGTGAGGCGGAAAAGATGAAAGAGGGGATAAAGACCAGCGACAACAGGCTGAGGGGGGAATCTCAGAAAGAAGACTAAAAGTCACAGTAAAATTCAAGATGCAATAGGCTAGAGAAAGAAGCACACTCTAGCAGAGGCCAGTTCACAGGGAAAATTAGAGGATGTCAGGAAACTGTCCTGGGAAAGAAAAGTGGGTGATCAAAGAGAGGTAAGTTGAGACCAAGAATTGAAGTCAGTCTCTGGTTAGAATGTGAAGCTACAAACACCAGAAAGACTCTGGTAGAAGGGAGCACAATGTAACAAGATACAATCTAGCACGAGATAATTGTTAATCACTGTGATTTAAGTCAGAGAACAAAACTGGGTATCCTGGGTAGGTATGCAGAACCAAGATTAGGAGGGGAAAAACCAGCAGAATGTTCTTCTGTCATGTTTGTATTGGAGAATAAACTGAATGTCACAGAAGACATAGAAACGTCTGAAAATGGAGGTCCCATTTTTGACATGGCTAGCTATATGAAGAAAAGACAGACTGTGGTAGGTGAGAGTGTACATAATTATTTTCTCATTTGTAGGATGAGGATAATAATAATAGTTAATGCCTCAGAGAACTGTGAATACTAAACTGAAAATGTACATAAAAGTTTCTATAAATCATCTTCTTAAATTATAGAAACAAAATAGAGACATGAATACAAATTTTGATACCTTATATCAGTGGTTCTCAACTTTCCTAACGTTTCCTCACATTGTGGTGATCCTCAACTACAAAATGATTTAGTTGTTACTTCCTAACTGTAATTTTGCTACTGTTATGAATCATAATATAAATATTTTTGGAGATAGAGGGTTTGCCAAAAAAGTTACAACCCACAGGTTGAGAACCATTGACTTATATAGAAAATTTTGTTTTATTTTTGATTGATTTATTCACTTGTCTGTTTATTCTGTGGTACTAGGGATTGAACCTATGGCCTCATATATGCAAGTGTCCCACACTGAGCTATATCCCCAGTCCCAGAAATGTTAGCTGTTAGAATAATAATCACCATGTGGTGAATGACTGAAGCATGTCAGACACATCAATATAACTTTTGAAACTTTTAAGTATTCTCAATCTTCAATCTTTTGAAACATAGATATCACTGTCTCAATATATAACAGGTTCAAGCAGGCTAAATAAGTTGCTCACGGTCTTTCCTTAGAAAGGACCTTGTCATTCATGAACTATGTAAATAAAGTCTTTGTCTGTACATAGTTTCCTTTGACTCCCAGGAACCATAGGAATACAATTGAACAATATATTTGATTTTCAAAAATTAAAACTATTATAAAAAACAAGACTCTGATGTGTAAATGAGAACAACCTTCATTAGAATTAAAGAGAAATGAATAGACTTTTGTTTGTCACACTGTTCTAGTACCATATCTTTGGGAATACCTCTAGGAAAAAAAGGTTAAGACAGACTCTCGAGAACTGTTTAGTAAATCAACTTAATTTATTGCTTTTTGGCTGTGCACCTTGAACCCCAGCATTTGGGAGGCAGAGTAGGTGGATCTCTATGAGTTTAAGGTGAGCCTGGTCTCCATACCGAGTTCCAAGCCAGTCAGGGCTACATAGTGAGACTCTATCTCCAAAATAAAAATAAAAATAGAAAATCCTTGCTTACTTACCCAAAGGAGCTGTGTCAGCTCTTTGAAGGAAAAAGTGGTATCACATGGCAAAACGTGACCTAGGTCCCTTAATCCTGCCTCTTTTGATCTCAAAAGGTGGTAACATTCAGTTCGGAGCTCACTCATCTGTAAATTGCATCACATTATCTCTGAGTTATTTAAGAAGCAAACTCTGTTTGGTTTCAGGCATTTTAACCTGCTAACGGAGAGAAGAAGTGTTCACCACATAGTTTCAAAGGTCTTCCCACTTGCCACTGTCACCAGGGAAGGCAAAATGATCGAAGCCATAGGAAACCAGTATGTAGTGGCCAGACCAGTGTATTCCACAAACACTTTTGGAGAGGAGTTCAAGAAGGCCAACAGACACCACAAGACATTCCTGGATCATCTCAAAGGGTGTTGTAGGTAAGAGACTCTTATGGCACTGGAATGAGGAAGAAAGAAACGCGCAATTTCTCCTAAATTTTCTGGCTTTCATGCTTTCTTTTCTGGCTCTAGTCCATAGCTCCAGGAATCTGTCAGTCTTGGCTTTCCAAACCTCTTATTCCCTGCCTGAGGTGAAAAGGCAAAAGGAACACACCATCTCAGCTAGCAGCACAAATACAGCCCTTCCAAGTCAGAGACTAACCGATGGAAACAGGCAAATTAGCTACTGAAATGCTGCACAGTTCAACTCAGGATGGCACATAGATTCTGTTACAGCCAAAGAAAAGCTGGCATTTTCCTTTTAAAAAACTTTGTTTGGTAGTGACCAAAGCTTTTGGCAGGTGCAAAAAAGGCAACTGTTCGTGGGAGTTAAATCACCAGTTTCATCTTTAAAATGATGTCATCTTTGCCAATTTTCTACATACTCTTAGGAACCAAACTTAAAATATGATATTAATTCACTGCTCTGTGGCTTTCAATATTTTCAGCTGCTCCTCACAAAAGGCCAAGAAAATTGCCCTGTCTTTGTTCCCCATAGCATCTTGGTTACCAGCATACAAAATAAAGGAATGGCTTTTGAGTGACATCGTTTCTGGCATCAGCACTGGGCTAGTGGCTGTACTGCAAGGTAATTGCTTTCTATTTTCTTCCTATTTTACATTTTCTTTTATATTAAATAAATAATTAACATATCACAAGATTCATCCTTTTAATTCTTTCGTGTGTGTATGTGTGTGTGTGTGCTAGAGCAAGGCTTCACAAATGCTAGTCTTGCATCCTACCAACATGTTACATGCCTCTTTGATATGTATTATTCTATGGGTTTCAGTATGTTCATCAGATTGTGCATCTAGCATCACTAATTCTAGCATATTTTCACTACCTTCTTTTCTTCCTACCCTTCACACACACACACACACACACACACACACACACACACACACACCAAATCCTTTATCCTTTGGTAGACACTCACACTCCTTCTTCCACTCATCACCTTAACACTTTCCATGTCTGTGGATTCTCCTAGTCTGAATATTTCGTGCAGATGGAATTGTATGTGGCACTTTGCATCTGACTCTTATCTTTTAGCATAATACTTTCCAGTTTATTCATATTGTAACAAGGACAATATTCTACTCTATGGTGATACCACATTTCATTGAATATTTGAGTCATTTCTATTCAGAGGGAGTGATCAATAGAGCTTTTATGAACATTTGTGTACAGCTCTTTGTGTGAAAATATGTTTAAATTGCCTGGATATTTCCCTAGGAGTATAAGCGCTGGTTCCCACGGTAGCTCAGTGTTCAATCACTTGTAGAGATGTACTGCTGCATAATTCCCACTCCTCCTAGCAGTGCGCATGGCTTCAGATGCTTCCACACCTTACTGCTTGCTATCTTTTTTAACTTTGTCATTGTAGTAAGTGAGTAGTAGCATCTCACTATGGCTTTGGTTTGTTTTTCTTTAATAGCTAATGATGTTTGTTGAGTCTCCGTTCTTTTCTTGAGCTTACTACCCCTTTGCATGTCTTTGGAAAAATAGGTTTTCAAATCCTTCATCTTTTGTTTTGTTTTGTTTGTTTGGGTGGTACTGGAGAGATCAAGCCTAGGGCCTGACACATACCAAGCAAGAACCATATGATTGAACTAGACCCCCAGTTCTCCTTGTTGTTTTAAAAGTGTGGGTTACCAAGGCTGGAGATGTGGCTCAGCTGATAGACTGATTGCTCATTATGCCCAAAGCCCTGGGTTCCATGCCTGCTATCCCAGAACCCAGGAAGTAGAGGCGGGGGGGGGTTCTATAAACTAGATAGCTTTTTGTTTGAGGCCACCCTGGGCAATGAGACCCTGTCTTTTATTGTAGAGTTGCAAGGGTTACTTGTATATTCAGACACTAAACATTCATCTGATATATATTTGCCAACAGCTGTTTTTCACTCTCTGTTGTCATTTCACTTTCTGTCTTAAAAACTGGAGAGAGGAAGGGAGTTTGAGACAGGTCTCAAATAGCTTAGGCTGGCCTTAAACTCCTAATCAGCCTCCACCTCCCCAATGCTAAGATTACAAGCATGTGCCACCATGCCCAGCCTAAAACATGACCCATTATAGCCATTTCCTGTGTCTTTAATGTGATTAGGGGAGAATATATTAAGCCCAGAGCAAATACACTACCACTGAGCTACAGCCCAGTTCCCTACACATTTTTATTTTGCAGTACTGTGGATTCAAGCTAAGGCATCCTGCATGCTAGGCAAGAGCTCTATTGCTGAGCTAAATCCTTTGGTAAAAGCTCACTTTGCTGAGAGCATCCTTTGAGTATGCTTTTGTTTTTCCAGTGTGATTAAACCCTCCACATGTTAGGCAGGAACTCTTTCATTGATCTA
>PVIU01017711.1:0-41150 GCA_004026605.1 Ondatra zibethicus
CGGCTCCCAGTGTGTACCCGAAATAATTACACGGAAACTGTATTCATTTAAATACTGCCTGGCCCATTAGCTCTAGCCCCTTATTGGCTAACTCTCACATATTATTTTAGCCCATCTCCATTAATGTGTATCGCCACTTGAGTGGTGGCTTACCGGCATGAGTCTAACCCGTGTCCATCTTGTGCTGGAAAAGCATGGCGTCTGCGTCTGCCACACTGCCTTCTCTCTCACAGCAATCCGTTCTATCTACTCTGCCCACCTAAGGGCTGCCCTATCAAAAGGCCATGGCAGTTTTCTTTATTTAACCAATGAGGGCAATACACAAATAGAAGACCCCTTGTTCTGATATTTCAAACTGGCTATTGCTCAGAGGAGAAAAAAAACATGAATATTCCTGAAGGTTCATGCCTTCCATTTGGTAGTCAGGAGAAAGCTGATGTCAGAACGTGAGAACACAGAACAGTTGGTAGAACTCACTAGGTTCCAGAGCCCCCGAGGTTACAGAATGGCCTAGATACAACACATTGGATACACAGCATCACAGGGCCTGGTTCGTATCTGTGGACCACTGGCCACGGGGCATACAATGTCCTTCTACCATGCACGAGCTGTGGGAAGATACGTGGACTTCTCTGCTGTAAGATTCTCCTTGATGAATTCTACTGTACAGGGTTCATCGCCAGAGGCGATCATGGCACAGTTCCTTATTTCTCCTGGAACAACCACTCCAAACTCTAATCAACAATCTCTTTTCAGGCCACTGGGAAGTGTCTTCCATGATCAAAGGTGTGTCCAGTCTTTAAACATTGCTACATGATGTCATAGCCTACATAGCTCACACTTGAGAACTGTGTGATCATATTACAGAGAAAAACCACAACAATATCCCATAATGTCTTAAGAAAGTTTATGATTTTGTGCCAGGTTTTGTTCATAAAAGCTATCTCTGGTCATGTACAATGTGAGGCTGAAGGCTGGGCATGCCTGCAAGAAATGCTTACAAAACCACCCAAGGATCTCAGAATGACCAAGGTGAATGTCTTAATACTAATGTCCACTTTACACAGTGACTTGTTTATGATTCAAAGAGACTTCTGAAGACATCCCTTTAAAATGTATCAGTAAATACACATTTGCAATTTCTTGGAAGAACTTGGAAGATTCTAAGCACAAATCTGGGTAAGTGGCTTTGCTAACACCATAGGTATTTGCTGTCATGGAGCATTTGAGCCTGGATATAGAGCCCTGCCTCTTTATTCCTTTCCTCGTGGATATATTCTCTTGGTATAGGGCAAATATATGTGTTAGGGGTATGGTGGTATCAAGGACTCTGCTACCAAAGATTCTAATAGTATTACAAATCATTAAAGCAATTATTTATAATCTTTAGTTATTTCTCACTGAATCTAAAATGAATACTCACTGAGGAATATTTCATATAATCAGACATAACAGGAAGACACAAAGCAATCATGGATCCTCCTTTAAATAATAAACCTAGGCATAAAAAAATAAGTAAGGGCCTAAGCTTTTAAAAGTTTAAATAAAGATATCAGCCACTCACCAAATGCTTCATGTACTAAAAGGGATTTAAGGAACAGAATTGCATATTCTTTCCACATTTGAATGAAATCTTACAGCAGCATGTGTTCCACACAATTTAGCTAGGGATCTCAGAGGATTCCAGAACATAATCATGGTAAGAGTGCTGTTCCAGAATAAAGTCTGAGCAAGCAATGAAAGGAAAATAAAATGGATTACAGCAAGCATACTAAAAAGGAAAAATAATGTTAGATAAATTTCCCCCAAGAAACTAGTGATAAGGAATAGATTGTACCGTGTTTGCTTTGCTGTCTATTTGCAAATAACATGTTCAGCTCAAGAGAGAAGATAAAATCAAATAGAATTATTTGCCAAGTTTTTTCTCCTAGGGTAGTCTAGTACTTTCAGATAACAATAGCAAACAATAACACATTTCCAGGGCTGAAAGCTGGTTTACAAAAAGAGGCTCATGTGCGGGAAAAAAAAGAGAGTCGGCAGCAAAGGCCACAGGTCCCTAATCAACCTCTGTAAGTAGCTCTGCCTAGCCTCAGTTCCTAAGGGGAAACAACTTCCTTAATATAAAAGCAATGCCCAATGGTGGCCCTTATCGAGCACACGACCCGTGACTCAATCACCACTAGTGATCCCACTATTTGAGTTGAAATTTTAGGAACTTTTCAACTCTGAAGAAAAACTTTGAGAGAAAGAACGAAGTATAAATCTCTCCGACCTCTAACGGTAGCCCAGCATTCTGGGCAGGGAGCTGAGATCTCAGTGTTTGTCAAGTTTGTCAAGTTAGGAGGGGACAGAGCTTATACCTACAGTTCACTTCTGCACACTGTAGTTGATTCTGTCACTGATGGTTGCCAAATGGTGTGGCAGGAAGGAAGGCTACAGAATGGGGCATGGAAGCAGGTCTGGCTTGTATTTACCTTGAGAGAGAGACAGTCTCAGAAGCTAAGTTGACCAGCTCAGAGTTTCCATACTCATAGCCACCACCATTGCTCCCTGTCTCATAGCTAACACAAGGATCCCCTGGGCTTCTGGGATACATTCAGTTAGATGGCAAACGCAAGTGGAGAGGGAAAGAACGATGGTGAAAAGAGCAGAGCACAGAGTTCTAGCCTTCCCTTGGCAGGCTCCAGGGAGAACTGCTACTCTTATTCTACCGAATGGACGTAGTATTAAACTGACTCCTAATGGCTTCTCACTAGACCTCAGATTAGCGCATCTCTCAGACTCATCAGGGAAGCTATGGAAGTTAGGGTTAGGGTGGGTATTAACACAGAGATCCACAACTGGCCAAGGTACAGAGAGAATGAGACTGCAGTCTGCTGAGTCATACATGGGGCATATCTATCTCACATTCCCCCTACCCAAGGGTCAATCATCATTGAAGAAGAGAGCGTGGAAAGACTTAAGAGTCAGAGGTGGTGGGTGACTATGTGGAAACTGTGTGGAAAAAACACAGAGACAGAGATCTCACCGCAATTGTGACAGCATTTACAAGGCCTATGCAAGAAGATTGAGCTTGAACAAATCCCAGCATGGAGAGGGGAGGTAGACACAAAGTCCTACCCCTAGCCAAGGAGCTATTGGCAATTGATAGCCACTGGGAGAGGGAGAGGCAGCTTTCTCCAAAAGTGTAGCCCTGAGAAGTTGACCACCATGATCCAGAGGAAGGACAAACATATTTATGGACAGCACAAATTCTGTCAGACTGGGGAGTAGGGGAAAGACTAGATGCTGGATGGGTATGGAAAAGAATATGAACTGGAAGGAGTTGGTGGAGAATGAGTATAAGTAAACTGTATGAAATTCTCAAAGAACTAGTGAAAACTTAAGAAAAATGGCATTAGCTTTATCACCCTGCCATACCAGAGAACACTGAGCCGTGGTAAACAGACTGGATTAGCTTCATCACCATGCTGTACCAGAGAACACTGAGCCGTGGTAAACAGACTGGATTAGCTGCATCACCCTGCCATACCAGAGAACACTGAGCCGTGGTAAACAGACTGGATTAGCTTCATCACCATGCTGTACCAGAGAACACTGAGCCGTGGTAAACAGGCTGGATTAGCTGCATCACCCTGCCGTACCAGAGAACACTGAGCCGTGAAAGCATCACGTAGACACTGAAAAGTTTGTGATGTGATTCTATCTTATTGATGATTCGCTGGGTATGAAAATAGTCAGATCCTTGAAAACAAGACATCTGTCCCCAGCTGGGCCACTGGAATCCTGCCAGGCTGCTGCCCCTTCCAGCAGTGTGACATGTGCCATTTGTACAACAGAGCACATCCTCAGGAGATGCTAATCAAATGCATCCATCTCCAGAAATGGGACCAGGAGACCAGATCCCATCTGGATGCCACTGCCCAATGGCACAGAAAATTTGACAGATCACCATCATGGCAACCAGAAGAGTTGAGAGCCTACCTGCAGCAAGATCCATCTCTTGCTGTCCTCACTGCACAGCAGGCTGGATGTGGGCACCATCCTGGCCTTGCTCTGTGCACCCCTCGCCCTAACTCCTTTTCAACAGAACAGCAGGTACAGACATTCTCAGCCCCTCTTCAAATCTCCCTCTTCATTAGCTCAGCCTAGAAACAGGATTCGTACAAAAACCGAGAGTTACTTTCCTTAAAAAAAAAAAAAAATCAAGAATGAAAATTCTTGGATTCTTAGGTAGCACCCATCTTTCATATTTAAATTACTTAAAGTTCCATAATGAATCATTTTTTTTACCTTGTCATAGTTTTCTTTTTCATTATATTTTATTTACAGGGTGGGCACTCGGGGTGGCAAAAGAGCAGAAAGTTCCCTTCTCTCACCCTCCAGCAAGCATTTGCCTCTCTCCCTTCCTGTAAAGTCCCCACTGCCAATCAGGCAAGCAGATCTAACCTCACAGGTCCTATCCTGCTTGATGGTCCACTGTGGAATAAAGTTTATTGAAGTCATTAAAGTAGCTCATCATCCTAGAAGAAAGGTTCTTCTAACTGACTATGGGTTTCAAGAGGAGATTATTTTTATGCAAGGGGATGTTTGGCACTGCCTCCCTGCATGCTAACTGGAGAGATGCTCAGGGTGAGGGGTTGAGGTCAGAGGTGCTGGGAAACTTGCTACTAAGTTCAGACCACTACTCAGAATCACCCAGTCCCAAACACCAACCCTGCTTAGTTTGAGAAATTCTGGTTTAGAAAGACAACAAAATATATTAAGGTAGTTACATAGTTTAAAATCCCTTGCAGAAGGCATCTTTGATCTACTTGGATACATTATTAACAGGTCTTTGGACCTTCTGGTCAACCTACATACTGTCTCCAGTGACCATAGCTGATGGGTTAGAAAAGATTGGAGTCCCTGTAAACATAACAAAGAAACAAAGAAGGCTGCTTTCTCAGGGCTATGGGTGCTACCTAGGCAGCCTCTCTAGATGCTATGGGGCACAAATTGTCAGTTTGTCATGGATACAGTGTTTATCCTACAATTATAGATAAGAAAGAGAAAAGGGAGAAGAACCCTGCTTGTCTTGAGACTCTTTCCAAACACTTGTTGTTTGTTACCAGTAGCCTTTGCTTTGGAAGATAGCAAAGTATGTGTGTTCACTGAGCCTGTCCATACACACCTGCCTGAAGATCCCAGTGTTTGTGTCCAACAGTGGCAGGGACTCCTAAACATGTCACATTGCCTCTGACTGTCTCCAAGAATTATAGTGGCAGTGGTTTGGACTGTAACACTGTAACAGCCACTATTTTCGATATTTTATCCAAATGTATAGCCCTAGAGGGGAGAAAAGAAAGATAATAAAACATATATCCAGGGTTTACTTGAAGGAAGGGATTCTGTGAATTAGAGGGTTTCAAATTAAAGAGCAAAAGCTTAGCTGTCAATGCTATAGGATGTACATTCATTGGCTCCCTCTAGTTTATATCTCCACACCCACAGGGGAAAATTCTAGCCCACTTTTTATTACTTTATTTGACAGATAACCATAGGCAATGTCAGAAATTACAAAAAGACTAATTTTGTTTTTCTACCTTCCTAGGCTGAGGTGGGAAGGGCCACACTAGAATCAGATACAAAGGGCTGACTCCCATTAGTTGATTTTACTCTATGTAGATTCTTGCAGTAGCTTGATTTCTGCTTTGTGGCAGGAAAGGAGGGTGGCCGGGGAATTGGCTGTGTTCCTTTTTAATGAAAAACCTAGTGTCAAAACTATCATCAGGATTTCTCTTTTCTCCCCCTCCAGCCTATCACAGTCACGCATTCACTGCAGGCTCAGGATCAGTGAGCCCCAGCTTTGTAAAGACCAAGTCTAATAAACAAAACAAAATGTGTCTTTTCACGCTAATTCAAAGACTCACTGCCACTGCTGTGTGCTGAGGAAGCCAAGGACTGCACTGTAACCCAAACATAAACACATCACATCGCCAGGAAATGGCTAAGGCGGCTCCCATAGCAGATCTTTCTAAATGGTTTAAGCATTGATGAACATATCATTTTGGAAAGAGTTCAAACATATGCAGAATTGAGTCTACAAATGTATCTTTCTCACAAAAATAATCCCACTTGCCTTTAACATGGCTGGGGGAACAAAGAATTTGTGCGGGGACCATGTTCGTGCTTTGGCCTGACCTGCTCATCCATTGCATGGTTATTGGTGACTGGAGCTCAGCGACGTCTCTAACTCCATTTCTCTCCCTCTTGGAAAAGAGCCCAGCTACTTAAGACTCATCCATTAAAAATGGTACACTGAAAACCTCTTTAGAGTTCTTGTGCTAACTTCAGTGACAGACACTTAAAACTCAATTCCAAAGAAGCACAAGAATGTGGCTAGCCCCCTTGGTGTCTGCTTGTAGGAAGGTAAAACCCACAGAGGCTATGAACATAAACCAGGACTATAGATCTCCTGTAAACATCACGTTAACCTCTGAAAGTAGACGTAGGCATACAAAGTATGCCATAACAAAACATTCCTTTATGGAGGCCTGTAGTAATGAGAGGGCGGGCCGCTTGTTGTCACAGCCACCCTTGGCTGTGTCCTGCCGACTGGTTCCCGCTGCGTTCCCGGTGCCCGGCTAGCTTATACCCAAAATAATTACACAGAAACTGTATTCACTTAAATACTGCCTAGCCCATTAGTTCTAACTTCTCATTGGCTAACTCTCACATATTCATTTAACCCATCTCCATCAATGTGTATCGCCACTTGACTGCGGCTTACCGCCATGAGTCTAACCAGCATCCATCTCAGGCAGGAGAAATACGGCGTCTGCCACACTTCCCTTCTTCCCAGCATTCTGTTCTGTCTACTCTGCCCACCTAAGGGCTGCCCTATCAAAAGGCCAAGGCAGTCTCTTTATTCAACCAATGAAAGCAGCACACAAACAGAAGGACCTCCTACACCAGAGGCCCATGCTTAGCAACTCTCCAGCAAGTCCAAAGCCACCCACCCCATGTGACATTTCAAATTGAGCCAAAATTAGCACCTAGTGTAGTTTAGTCCTAGACATTCGAAGTTGTTCTTTAACTTCCTGTGAACCCAAGCGGGCTTCTTTGCAAAGTGCTCCAAGTGGGTACCACGTAGCTGATGGGAAGGGTACAGTCAGGGCCCGTGGAACTAAGACAGCTGTTTAGGGAAGCTATGGTTGTTGGTGTAGTGAGATAGGAGGGCTTTTTAACGTGAATCTGCTAACTGGTCACTTGTTTCCTCCCAGCTCTGCACACCTCTGTTCCCTGCTAGCCCAGTCTAGAGCCCCAGTGATGGTTCCTTTGGAGTTCTAACAGTTCAAGACACTGATAAACTATTGGTGAAAAGAGGGAGAAATGGCTTCTATTTGCCCAGTTCTATCTGTCACCTGAGCAGCTGTGGCCTCAGGGACCAGCATGAAACCCCCTAGGGAACTCTCAGAGCTTTCTGAAGTGGTTACATGGATATTTATAACCTGAATATCTTGAGTAAGCTCCTAGCAGCTAATTCTGGATGATCCTTTGTCATTCCTTTGGTGTCTCCTAATACCAAGAACAGTAACTGCCATGTTTGAATTTGAAATGTCCCCTCAGACTGGTGCACTGTACAAGCGGATTAGGGGAGGCTGTTGGGGGCTGTTTGGAAGTTAAGGTTCAGTTAGAGGGAGGGAGTGGAACAGGGTCCCGGGGGTGTCTGACCCTGACCTCTACCTGCCACTTCTTTGCTTCTCATATGCTAATAAAAACTGAACTTCATTGTCCTGCTGCCCAAGTGCCCGGGGTGAAATACAGACTAGAACCTGCAAGATTGTAAGCCAAAATAGGTAACTCTTCCGGTAAGTTCTTTCAGACAGGTGCTTGATCACAGAAAGTATAAAATTAGTGCACAACTATTTTATTTATTTGCTTTTTCAACATACCGACACCCATGTGATGAATTCTCAGTATTAATCCCTACTACCTGCAACTTCCTATACCAGATAATGCCTGCCTGACCCGACTCAGAGGACAGCTTGATGGAAGGTGAGCATTGGAAACTAGGAGGATGGTGCGGGACAATTCTGTATTCTGTCAATTATGTTTTAAAGAAATGCTGATTGGCCAGTAGCCAGGCAGGAAGTATAGGTGGGACAACCAGACAGGAAGTAGAGGTGGGGCAATGAGAACAGGAGAATTCTGGGAGGGAGGAAGCTCCCTCTGTAGTCCTGCCCAGACACAGAAGAAGGAAGATGTGACCTGCCTGCTGAAAAAGGTACTGAGCCATGTGCCTAACATATACTAGAATAATGGGCTAATATAAGTTATAAGACTAATACGAAACCTGAGCTAATGGCCAATCAGTTTATAACTTATGTAGACCTCTGATTTTCTTTGGGATTTACCAGCTATGGGAACTGGGCAGGACAGAAACCCCAACAAGCAGGCCCTCATGTTACAGGAGGAGACAAACAACAGAAGCCACTTTGCAGTGAGGTTTAGGATACTTGTGAAAGGAGAAGTGAGAAGTGTGGATCTATACAGACAGTGGCCCAAAATATGGCTACGACAGGTGAGGGGCTGAAAGTAAATTATGTTTTCACACTCACGCATTTGACAAACTTCTATATTTAGAGCAACTAAAATAGACAAATACAATTCTTATTATATTTTTTTGGTCTGTGTGTCTGTATGCACATGTGTGTACCATGGCGTATGTCTAGAGGTCAAAGGTCAACTTTAGGGGTCAGTTCTCTCCTCCCACCATGTGCATCTCCCAGACCAAACGCAGGTAGCCAGGCTTGGTGGTAGGAGCCTTTGCATGCTGAGCCTCTCTACAGCTGGGTTCAATGTTGTAAGTGTAAGTTTTATGAATCCAAATATAAATTAACTCTCTCTAGTATGACATTACCATGTGGATCAAGGCAGGCTATAATAATTCAAAAATTGCAGTATCTTTATAATAACTTCTAGTTGAAATTATGCTATTTAGTATACCCTGCATTCAATTGCGTATATTCCTAACTTTTACCTTTTTAAACTTTGTATAGCTTACTAAAATTTTAAGATGATATGTGAGGTTAGTTCTTCTACTGCTGTTTGAGGCTCCTATTTCTCATGCTCTCTATGTCCAGGCTCTTCACTCCAATGCTCACTTTATTTAGTAGCGTGAACTACAAATCTATTGCCATTGGCTTCAAACTATGTGGTACATACAGATGCCAAAAGCAAACAGAAACCTATAAAGTTTTTTTATGGCCCAACAAACCTCTCTGCCAACGCAATAATCCAAGTCAGACCGAATCAAACCAAATTAGAAAAAGCCCAGGTTTAAGGGATGCCATCGCTCCCAGGTGGCCTTCCAGTCGGAGACGAGGAAGGAGAACCAGAAAGACCACGGTGAGGGGAAAGGAAGACCAGAAGACCACATGTTCATTCTCTGGAGGGGCTGTTTAAATAGCCTATGGGAGTGGTTCTGACCCTCTCTGGGTAGGGGTCACCATTTGACAGGCTTTCCAGGAGGTGAAGTCTGGACTGTGGCAACTCCCAGGGGAGGGGCTTGGGATGGAAAGTTCTACCCAAACATTCCAGAATGGATGCCAGGGGCTGGGGTGAAGCCTGGACCCAAACATTCCAGAGTTTTTGGATATAAGGATGTCAGCAGCTTGGGTAAAGCTTCCAACCAAACAAAACCTAAGGCCAATGATTGTAGCACAAGAAAACCTGAAGAAGCTAGGCATGGTGGTTCACTTGTAAAACCAACCCTGGAAGTCAGGGGTCTGGGAACCCAGAAATATGAGCCTATTCTACCTTTTCTGAAGGCCAGAGAGTTTGAACTTATTTTGCTCTCACAAAGTTGTTGACAACAGGTGTGGCTACACACCCTGACCTAGGGTGTGGTTACTTGGTGTTTTGGACATTAAGATGGCCCATGTAGGTAGATCTGCTCTACCCTGACCGAAAGTCAAAGAATTCAAACATACTTCTGCTCCTTCTTTTGAAACAGGAGGTTTGACTTAGGGAGTGGCTGCCTACAGGACACTTGGTCTAGGGTGTGTTCATTGCTCAAACAACATACGTTTTACTCAGGAATTAATGAGGTCTCAAAATACTGAAGGAAGCAACTGTCCTGGTTGTCCTTTGTGTCATGTTAAAGCAGTCTTTGCCTTCTTCCCCCCTTTTGTGTTGGGGTATAAAAGCGTATGAAAAACAAACACAAGCGAACTCAGAACTCGGAATTCAGCATTCAGAATCCGCTGAATTGCCCTCCTGTCACTATCCCGTGTCTCTGTGTTTCTTTCTTATCTCTGTTCCTCCTACCTAACATCTGTAATTCTCTTGCTCCTCCCCTGGAACGTGCAAACCCACCACGGCTAGGATCGTGGCAGAAGTCACCCCGAAAAGGTAGCTCCTGACACAGGGGCAGGAGGATTGAGGTGAATTCAAGGCCAGCCAACGCTGCACAGTAAGTTCCAGGCCAATGGGACTACAAAGTGAGACTCTGTTGCAAAAAATATATATATAAAGATAAAAATAAAAGATGTGAAGAATACAGCACCAGCCTCCCTTTGGCCTGAAAGGACACAACCTCTCGTCTATGCTTCCTCGCTTCTCAGCATGTTACTGTTTGGCCAGATGGCAAGCTAAGCAATGGGAGAAGAACTTAAACAGCAACAGCCAGACAAAAGACTCAATCTAAGCATTGTACAGAATTAGCTTATGATATTACAGCTATTCAGTATGCTTTCAAATTTCACAACAAAACCATCCAAATGATCACAACTCATTATGTTACCTGTCAAGGTTTTCCCATATAACAGAGTGTGGAGTCTGGATTTGAGGGTGTCGGGAAAGAACCGTAGTGAGATAGCATCAGCAATTATCCCATATTCTTAAATTGCACATTTCTCCACATCTCCACGAGGAAGTCTTACTATTAATGTTGTCTTTTTCTAATAACAAGAAAATGAGTTTGCATACAAAAATTCTCTATGTTTCAGCCAGTATGCCTCTATTACAATTCTGTGGCAACATTAAGATGAATCAAGCGATACAAAAATATCTACCATGAAACAAAGCCCCAGGTGGATGGATATGGGTGTTAAAGCCACAGCTTCTCACCAAAGAAGTTGCAATCAAGAGATAAAATACAGCATAGTGCAACTTTGGAATGGACCTTGGAAGTCATTAATACCATCTGTTGACTTGGTCATTGCACTGCTTTGATTTGTAGCGAGATCTTAAGTCAAAAAAATATTGAACCCTTAGGGAAAGGATGAAGACCAGAAAGAGGGACAGGGGAAGGAGAAACAAGACAAGGGAGCAGGAAGTAACCACTGTGGAAGTACATAGCATACATATCAAGCAGAAGCCATTAATGTGTGCAATAAACACACGCTAACAAGAAAGAAAAACGTGCCCTTGCAACTCCTGTCTCCTGCTCCTTTTTCATATTTCTCTGCAAATCGTCGCTCTTCACATGTTTTGAAGTTCCCTGCCATACCGTTTGTCACTTTCTCTGTCAGCATGGCCCCATGTGGCTTCATGAGTGGAGAGTGAGCACTGTAGGACTCTGAGGAGTCCAGGCCTGCAAAGCCAACCTGTGGGAGACAGAAGCAGGAGGATTGTGAGCTGGAGGCCAACCTGGCTTGCCTGAGAGGAACAAAACTAAAAGACAGAAAACACAGCATACTCTAACCCTACCGGAAAACTCAGTTGAATTAAATAATGGCTCCATAAGAAATCCTGCCGTGCTGGCCACAGACATGGGCTTTCTGACTTTCGTCCTGTTAGCCTCACACAGAGGTGCATTCCACGAGCAAGAGTTCCTGTTCCTCACTCACTCAACAAGCCCCCATTAAACTCACACTTTGTACCATATACTAGAAATGTGCATCAGATAAAGCAGAAGTGATTTTTGACATCTTAGAGCTAACAGGCTAGCATGGGCTGAGAAAGCATTCAAGGAAGAATACCGGAGCAGGGTTATAAGGACACACTTCGGGTACTGGCTCTGGGCTCCACTGCCTCTGCTCTTTTAATAGATCATGGCTTCCAGGACTTTTTTCTTTACCCTTTTTACACAGTCCATGAAGACCCTAGGACAAAATGAAAATCATAGGAGCTGGCTGACCAGCCTTAGCTCAGGCAGTGGGCCACCTTTCTTTGTTTCAGACACTGAACTTCCGTTGATGCAGCCTATAGCCCAGATACTCAACATTAAACCAAGAAAATTTAAACCAGCTTGTCACACTCAAACTAGAGATGTTCCAAGGTGACGGTCTTTTATATTAATTGCTATTGAAATAAAAGACCAAAGGAAGCTCTCCTCCTGCATGACAGAGTGAGTGGACTTCAACTGAAGCTGGGTCTCAAGCAGAAAGCAGAGGGAGGTGTACCGTCAGCTCACTCACAGAAACACAAAATGTGTGAGATCTGGAAAATCCAAGATCAATCAGGGACCCTTGAAGCTGCTTAAAAACACTGAGAAGAAAATGAGAATTCTGAAGGAGATTTGAGGCAACAAATGATGCATTGAAGGACCCACAGTGAATGTGGGTAGCCTAGCCCAAGGCTTGTATTCAGAATACATCTGTCTGACCTAGCAGATATCTTGGAACATCAAAGACTCTGCTTCCTCTTACTTAATGGAAACTTCCATCAGAGTGCAAACTGGGGTCCTCATCCTGGCAGGAGGGAAGCGGGGGTTAGAAAACTGGGAAAGTCTACATTGTAGGGAACAGAGGCCGTTGGCAAAGGCTCAGAGGACTTCTACTCTTGATAGCAATCCACAGTGTGCTTCTACATTCTTTGGAGAGTTTTCAGAGGGGAAAAAAATAGTGTTGCTTCTGTTCTGTTTCTCTTTTAGCCCTGATTAAATGGTGGAGGATATTTAAAGCCCTATCTTGGCCATATATTTTATGATTACTGTTAGCATTCCTCCATGTCTCTCATTAGCATGTTTAATTGAGAGCTATAGTACACCACATTTAAATCTGTAACATTTAACACTTAATAGCCTGATTCTGCTGCTGCTTCCTGATTCCCCACCATCTGACTGCACCTAATGACTCTGAAGGACAGGAATGCCCTGATGTCATAATTGGACAGAACTTATTGGCTCCACATGAGAGGCCCTGCTCTGTTTACTTTTAATTTGAGTTCGAGAAGTGGTTCTATTCATCATCATTCAATGGTAAATTCACAAGGGCAAACTGAAAGCCATTTGCCAGACACCCTTATGACACCGGGCCATTTAAACGACCATTCAGAGGCGTCTTCAGTACCCAGTTACACCACCAAAAGTTGGCACTTCTGAGAGCCACCTGCGCTTTCATAGTTCAGTTGTGTGACCTCGCTGCTTATTTACATTCCCCAAGTGGAGCATGCCAATAATATAAATTAGCCGTAAAAATGACCAGTAACAAGCAGGTCTCTTTTATTCTATCCATCTGTCTCATCTGCTAGATGGAAATGGAAAAGAAAGAAGGAGGGAAGGAAGGAGGCAGGCAGACAGGGGCTGATGGGACATAGAGATAAAAGGGGGGAGAGTGATAACAAGCCAAGTCAAGAGAGAAGCCCATCTCACAGGCCTGCTTCGTGTACAGTAGATAAAGATTTTCTATCTGCCTTTGCCCTGTGATTGATGAAGCTTTCCATTAAAGATATCTGTGTGTGAATGAGTGATCTAAGTGGAGACCAAAACCACAAAATCTGTTGTCTGGTCTTAGATAAGTCACGTGTTGGGATTTTTTTAACTTCTGTGTGGCTGACATAGATCACCAGTCCCTCTGAATGTATAGCTATTAATCCTTAGGGCCAACGAGTGTGTCTTATATAGAAACGGGGGAGGTCATTTTAGATGTGATTAAATCAAAAGCCTGAGATGGGATTATCCTGGGTGATCCAGTTAAGCCCTAAGTGCTACAGCATATGTTCCTAGAGGAAGAGAGAGACTTGCCTACAAATAGAAGAGGAGGCTATGTCATGACAAACTACAGACACTGAAGTGGTCTCCCATTGGGCCCCCAGCAGCTAGAGGTTAAGCACTGTGTCTCCCCAAAGGACGTATGACACTCTTGACTTAGGTCCAGGGAAGATGATTTGGATTCCTGGCCTCCAGACCTGTATAAAAATAAATCTGTGATTTTTGAGTTACTGGGTTTATGGTAATTTATTACAGCAAACATCATCCACTCACGTTCAGAAAGAAAAAGGGTACCCAGTAGCTTTGAAAGCCATCTCAACTGAACGATTCCTTGGCAAAGCAGTCTGCATCTGCACAGCCCCAAGCTGCAGATCCCTCATTCCTGGTGCCTCACCTTCAGACCCCAAGAACAAATTCCCAAAGGAAAAGAGAGCAGCAGGCCCAGGCAACAATGCAGGAAGTGAACACCAAACATTGCCACAATGCAGAATGATTCAGGAAACACTGATACTTCAAGAAAAGACAGGGGAATGAAACAAACGTCCTAGGCATGGGAGCCAACAAAGGGAGAGCATGCTCAGGGAAGGTGCGGACCCAGAATTCTAAAACTCTGGAAGGGTTAACAGGATGTCTTTTTATCTCCCCTACTGTGCAGTGAGATGTCTAATACTGCTCACTAAAACGCAGAACACTACACAACCAAAGCCATAACTGTCCGAGAACTGAAGACGCCAGGCTCTGACACAAATCCTGTTACAGGAGAGCAAAGCTGTTTCCCACAGTTAACCCCAGCAAGGCAGATGCCTGCTGCTGCCAGTGGTTGTGCGCACCCTGGAAACCAGCCTAAGGACCAGCACGCCAGATGCATAGGACTTCGCAGCGCTCACACAATGCGACAGGCTCAGAACATCCTTTGTGGGCCTGGCTGCATGACCCGTGTGAAGGGGTCGGTTTGGGTTTGGGTTTAGGTGTGTTTTGTTTTTTTTGCCTTTACGCCTTGACATTTCTGGTGCAGGAGCCCATGAGCACAGGGAAACAGTAAGGGAAAAGTACGTGGCCCAGGAGTACAGCGAATCCCCCACTGCCTAATGATTCCTGATCAGAAATGCTAATCAAGTCAGGAAATGAGTCATCTGTAGCCCCAGCATGGTGGCACCTTTAATCCACGCACTCTTCATGCCAGAGGTAAGCAAAGCTCTGTGAGTTTGAGGCCAGCCTGAGAAGTCCATAGTGAGTTCCAGGACAATAGGGCCGCATAGAGAGACCTTTAAATAAATAAATAAATAAATAAATAAATAAATAAATAAATAAATAAATAAATAAATAAATATCCTCTGCTAAAAGAAATGATTGGAAAAGAAATATAATCAATGTAGGTTAACTGAAAAGTACTCTAGTATTAACAATTGTGCAATTTATTTGCAATTTATAAGACTATACAGACTAAGTCAGTAGTCAAAAGAAGATGTCCCTTATACTAAAAAAGAATAAAGTGGTTGTTAGCTGATACATGTCTACTGTATGTTAAGCACTGTTTGAAAGTGTACATAGAACTTCAGTACTTCACCAGCACTGTGAATGGGATGGAGCCTTTGTCTGTCCTCATCTTATGCAGGACAAGACATGGTAACACTGCAGTCCCCAAGTCCCTTAACCTATAAGAGCCTCTATCAGGGTTTAACTTGGGGCTTAGAAACAAGTGGCTAATCCTCTCCAGGCCACTTCCAGCAGAGCATTGTCTGAATGCAAAGTTGTGGCAGTTCTGGCAGGAAAAAGGGGAGTGAAGACCCTGGACTTTTTCCTTCTTTATCAGAATCACCATCTCCAGTCAACCAAAATTTGAAACATCACTTTTTTCTTAACAATGAATTTCTCTTGCTAAGCTGGTAAAACATTTTCTTCTTGGACACCTAAAATGTGAAGCCTAGTTTTAGCACCATGCTCAGTGTGGTTGTGTTCATGTTAGATGTTCTTTATGGGAGTGTTTTAAGAATATTCTCCCAGCATCTCCCACATGCTAGGATTTGGTGGCTTACTAACGTTTCTTTTTCACTATGCTCACGTCTTAGCACTGTTGTGACTGTTACAACCACACATTTGGTGGCTAGAAATCCACGATTCCATTACCTCACAGATGTGGAAGTTCAGCCTGGCGCCTGCTCAGGGTGTCGGAGTCACAGTCAACCTCAGGAGCACCCACCCTTCCCTGTTGCCTCTGGGGATGGATCAGCTCCAGCCATCCACACTACTGACACACGTAGGTCCATGTTGCTCTAGGACCGAGGTCCCCCATCCTTGCTGCTCGTTGATGGGAATGGGAATGGTTCATTCTCAGATCTGTACTTTTTGCCTCATACTAACGACCATCATCTTCAAGAATTTTGACCTTGTCATACGTCTCTTGCCGGTGTCACCTTTTCTGTAACTTGACTGGTTCGTCCTCTTCTGCAGCAGCTCTTTGGCTTTTCTGTGTTTAAGGTTCATATGATTCCATGTGGCACCCACATAATCTCTTTTATTTAAGGTCAGCTGGTCAGTAACCATGATTCCATTTGCAAAGTCCCTTGCCTACAGCATCCAGGCTAGCATTTGACTGAATAAGCAAGAGTGGGACTCTTAAAGAGATAGCTTTAGAATTCTACTATAGGGGTTATCAGATAGTTTTGTTAGTGTTGGCATTGTGTTTTATCAAAGTGAACTGAATTTGGCAAAATCATTGTTTCCATTTCTTTGTAAAACACTCAACCTCTGCACTGGATTCAGGAAAATCTTAATCTCTCCTGGAAAAGACAGATCATGCGTTGTAACAGATCATGTGTTTTATAAGACTGGGAAAGCCCCCAAAATGAGCTGATATTATCATTTAAAATTTTAAAGCAAGTAATTCTCTAGAGAAAAATATAACTATTAAAAGCTAGTCACTGAGGGCTAGAGAGATTGCTGGGTAGTTAATAGCACTTGCTGCTCTTGCGGAGGACCCAGTTCAGCGCCCAGCATCCGCATGACGCCAGTGCTAGGGGCCCCATCCAATGCCTTCTTCTGGTCTCTGCAGGTACCAGGCATACACTTGGGCAGGGTATATGCAGGGAAGACTCACACAATAAAATAAATAAATATTTAAAGAAGAAAGTTTCTGAGCTGGAGAGAGCTCTCAAAGGTTAAGGGGTGACTGTTCTTACTAGGACATGGTTGGCTAGTTCCCAGGATGGCTCACACCCACCTGGAGCTCTACTTCCAAGGGATCTGGCATCCCCTGCTGTGTTCCAAGTGCTGCTGAACCCAGTCTGTCTCCATGAACTTCTGCAGGCACACACACACACACACACACACACACACTAAGAATAATTTTAAAATAAATATTAAGAAACGATAACTTCTGTAATTGATGCCTGTTCAAGCAAAAAGACAAAGTCAGTTTGGTCTTGGTTTGGTTTGTCTGTGTAGCCCTGGCTGTGCTGGACCTTGCTTTGTAGACTAGGGTACCTCGAAGTCACAAAGATCTGCCTGCCTCTGCCTCCCAGGTGCTGGGATTAAAGCATGTGCCACCACTGCCCAGCATGACAGTCGATTTCTTTAATGGCACAGCTCCAGCAGATGGCCTCCAGACTCACAAATATAGGGAAACACAAATTGGACCAAACTGACATGAAATTGAGGAAGGGGGTGGATCCAATAGGAGCTAGGAGGAGAGATGGGGTGAAGGTGAAAATGATCAAAATACATTGTATTCATGTATAAATTTATCAAAGAATTGATTAAAATATTATTTTTAAAATATAGGCCAGCAAGATGGGTCAGTGGGTAAAGGCTACTGCCACCAAGCCTAATGACCTGAGTCTGATACCAATGACTCATAAGGCAGAGTGAAAGAAGCGAGTCACAGAAATTGTCTACACATTCACTATGACACGCATACACATGTGCACAGACACAAATAAGTGTAGCAAAAAGTAAGTTAATGAAAACAATAGCTTCTACTCAAAAAATACTCTACTATTATTTAGAGATCCTTTTAAATTTTATTTTACTTTTGACTCTTTTGCCTGCCTGTGTAGGTGAGCATCACATGTGTGCAATACCCTTGGAGACCAGAAGATAACTGAGAACTGGAATTATAGATGGCAGTCAACCACATTGTAGGTTCTGGGAACCGAAACCAAATCCCCTGCAAGAACAACAGTGCCCTTAACTGCTGAACTGCCTCCCCAGCCTAAAATTCTTTTTTAACAGAAAGAGAGAGACAGAGAGGGTGCCCACAGAAGTAGGAGGCCATCAAATCCTCTGGGCCTAGAACTACAGCAGCTGTAAAGCACCTGACTTGGGTGCTGGGAACCAAATGCAGGACTCCTGCAAGAGCCACAGCGCTCTTCTGGTCTTTCTCTCGGGACCCCACTTGGAGGTCTTGGTTACCTAAGTATCTCCATCAACCACTCTGCTTTGTTACTGATGTCTACCTAAGTGGTCCTATATTGTGGGGGCTAAGAATGATCACTTCTGTTTTTAAACCTTCCATTCTAACTCAGAATAAAGAGGAAAGGGAAATGGTTGAAGGACCAAAAATCTGAATCACCAGCTTTGGTCCCTTTATTTTGGCTTCGGACATCGTCTAACGGTGGTTAAGAAAAAAAAAATGACTCTGTTGAAATTCTTCCCAGTTCCAATTATTCCAAAGCCAACAATAAACAGCATAGACCCGTCACATGCTAACAGTGGGTGGGGCACAATACCCCCACCCATGTGCGGGTAATCAGGAGGAATCTCCGTTCAGGGCTCTATTTGGACTTCCTTCAGCCACTAATCAGGTTAGCGTGTAATTAAAAGAGCTTTAAAAACCATCAGTCATTTTGCTTAGGGTAAGTAATAATTTATGCCAAGAGAGTTGGAAAGAATGCTGATTTCATTTCTTTTATCTCCTCAGAGGGAAGGTGAACTGATAAAGCACTGTGCAAGACGGTACATTTTAAGACTTATTCAGAAGGCTAAATTAAAACGGCAGACATATTGATGACTTGTGGATATCTTTAATCTCTCTGTGTCCTCTTTTTTCCCCAGAAAAAAAATAAGTTTTGCATAAATATAACAATCCCTCCCAATTCTCCCTCATTTGTGATGATGGTTGACTTTTTAAAAAAAAATGTTTTTAAAGCCAGCTTCCACTTCATTTTTTTATTAGCAAATAAATAATGTATGTAAAAGAGATATTTAAAATTTAGATACATTCACATTGGGAAGTGTGGTTCACCCACATATTTTCCTCCTGGAAACAGCACTACCACCCCACTTGGGAGAAATGAGCTCTCTCCGTAGTTAATCATTTGTACAAGCGCAAGGTGGGAGCTGGAAGATAGGAAGCGCTTGCTTGGGGAATGTGGAACCAGCAAGAGAAGGTGTGGGTAGTGGAAGTAATTTGCATTGAGTACACAGGGTACGCAGCCTGACCCAGCCTGATTAAACCATCTTACTGAGATGGATTCAAAATCAGCCTACTTTGGCATTAATATTAGCCTAACCTATCTTTAGAAGGGGCACATTGAGATCATTTTTTGCAATATTAGAAATATAAGCATGTCAAATATATAACTGTATTTGCTATTTTTAAGAAAGCTAAAGTGAAATATTTAAATTAAGGGTCAAATGCATTCATTTTTAAAAAAGTATTGTGTATGTGTGTCTGTTTGTCTGTCTGTCTGTTTTTGACTAGGGGGCACCTATGAGGAAAAGGGCCATAGAACAACCTTGTGGAGTTGATGCTCTCCTTCCACTTTTCTGTGGGTCCCAGGGATGGCATTCAGGTCCCCAGGTTGGCATGACAAGACTCTCTCTCCAGCCACACACTCTTCAGTCAGTCACAGCAGCTGAGCCACAAGGGCTGGGTGCTATGAAGAATCCAAATATGTCAGAAGAGCAGGTGATCCAAGTCCAGTACCCTCCAGCGTGGGTCTTTGCACACCTAATCTGACTGCCAGCAAAACAGTTGCTGATTAAGAGAACGTGCATGCTTCAGACAATCCCAGTTCAAACAGGCATTGCAGAAAAGGAAATTCATGCCTGGGACGCCTGGGCACCATTCTGACAGGATTTATTTTTTTTTAAGAACTTGAACCATGTCACAGACGCTTTGTCCCTGCATTGGCTCTGCTCTCTGTACCATGGGGGATCCTGGCCTGGCTCACATGTCCTTGCTGCTCACAGTACAGCAGAACAACTCCTGCCTGGTTCCTAATGTGTCTTTCTCAGAGCGGTTGATGCACTGGAGATCAAAGCTAGAGAATGTGATACACATGTGCAAAGCCACTGGTGGCAAAAGGCATGGAAACCTGCTGGCTTGTCCCAGCGAAAACCAGAATTGTGTGACTTTGCAGTGCGGAGCCTGTGACACCTCAGAACTTCTATGTTGATGCTCCGTTCTTAGTCTTGAATGGAACTAAAGAAACGGGACTTGAGAGAATGAATGTTGAGTCATGTCCTATGAATGGGTCCATGTCCAATGTGACTGATCCTGTCAATAGGAAATTGAGATGGACCTACACCACACACACACACACACACACACACACGCGCGCGCGCGCGCACACATTACAGAAAAGAGACCATGTAGAACACAGAGAGCAGTGGCCACCTGCGAGACAAAACAACAAAGGAGCCTCAGTAACTCTCAAATCTAGCAGAACCGTAATCTTGAGTGCCAATCCTCCAGATCCATTCATTAAAATAAATTTTTGTTGCATAGGCCCCAGTCTGACTTTAGGATGGCAGCCCTGGCAGCATGATGTACCTTCTGAGAAAGACATGACATTTTCCTGGCAATCTGTATGTATTTTTTACAGAAACATATACAGCACCAGCCTTCCTCAGACAACACCCCTCCCCCAAGCACGCACACCCCAGTGACACATGGCATATGAAGGATACAGTCAAGAAAGAGAAGACACTGTCCTACTGTCCCTGTCTCAGATGCTTTGCGTTGGAGCTAAGGTGAAGGTGACCATCTTCGGTTCAGGCTCCCTGAAGCCATTAGCGGGTATCAGGCCATCTTGTATTTGAGATGCATGCTTGAGGGATTGTCCAGGGGAGGAGCCGACAGTCATTCCACATCTCCTAGAATTGGTTCCCAGATGTCCTCCATCTCATATGTGCTGAAAGCAGAGAACATGCAACTCTTTTATATAGGTGGTCTAGCATTTGTATATACTCTACAACTATCCCTTTTAACATAAATAATTATAAGAAATATAATTATAAGAAATCTAAAGATTTCGTATAGTGCTTGGTACAATGTAAATGCCATGTAAACTGATGCTGAAGTGTACTGTTCCAGAATAACGGAAAGAAAACAGTCTACGTAATCTGTACAGATATTATTTTAAAAGACCATTTTCCACCCACAGTTGGTGAAACCTACAGATGTGGAAGGCCAGCTGTGTTTGCCTTCCCAACCCTTGTTGCAGCTGAATGCAGTCGGAGACCTGGCACTGCTACTGGACACACCTGCCTGTGTTAAAGATGCAGCCAGAGAGGCGAACAAGTCAAGCCTGGAGGGGCCTCTCTGGAAATGGTGGCAGCTGCAGTCAGTAACGGAGGAAGAAAATGGCGGCTCTATGGCAACACTGGGGCTGGGGAGGGCCAGATGTCTGTGGGTGTCCATGATACATGCTGTAATATCCAGGTCTGCTGTGTGGCTCTGGGGCCACAGCCCAGCTTCAGATGCCCTAGTCCAGCCTCTCCGGGGTGGGGCACACTGCTCCAAACCCTCTTACCAACTTTATTTCTTCCAAAAGATCAGACGTCCCTCTGTACTTCAGTTCTCCTGACTGACAACGTGACTACTTAAGTGAGCTATTTGCTACTTCCGACGGTTCAGAACACTTCTTACTACTTGTGCCTCACTTGCAGAAGACCACAGGAGTCTCTGGGCTCAGAAAGACTCAGTATGTCAATATTTATTTCCAATGTATCCAATAGATTCATGGGAAGAGAAGCTCCAACTGTGGAATTCCATTGCACATCTATGAACTGTGAAGGTGCTGCTATCTGAAGCAACACTGGTTTGGAGAATGGGGTGACCTATTTAGGCTCTAGAGAGGAGAAGAATGAGATTCAGCCCATGCTTTCCCATCAGGGATAACTAGAACCTTTCAGGCTCAGTCTCTGAATAACTGCAAGATACCAACACCTTTCTCAAAGAGGAAGTGCGCTGCTTGCTAAACATACAGCCAAGGAATGAGTTTGCACAGTGCGCCCAGGTTCCAGGTGTCGTTCAAGCTTGGTGAATGGAGACCCAAGATGCAAAGGCAAACGGTAAGACTGCTGAACTATCGGATAAATGACCAAAATTGAGAGAGGTGGGGTAACGGGAGTCATTGCAAGAGAGCAAGCACCTCCGATTGCTCCGGTGGAGTCTGCAGAGTGCAATGGAAACTGTGAACGGATAGCAGGCAGCGCTGTTAGGATGTGGCTCTCTGGAGAAGCCAAATGATAGCTCTATGGGGTTAGGCCAGGAAGGCCGCAGCCTGAGGGAATTCTGTTCCCTCAGACATCGACTCTTTCAAAGCTACAAAGGGAACTTAACTAAATCTCTGTCCCTCTAAAGAACTCAAGATTCAAGATTTGACGTGGAATTGTGCCTCTCAGAGAGGCTGAATAGCAAGTGTCTCTCCAGAAGTTCTTGTGCTTCTCCGCCCCTCTTATTTTATTTTATTTATTTATTTGAGACAGGGTTTTTCTGTGGCTTTAGAACCTGTCCTGGCACTAGCTCCTGTAGACCAGGCTGGCCTCAAACTCACAGACATCTAACTGCCTCTACCTCCTGGGTGCTGGGAATAAAGGTGTATGCCACCACCGCCCGGCTCCACACCCCTCCTTAAAAGCACTTCTGCACCTGGCTCCTCACTACCACGTCCTGACAGCAGGTTGCCGACTCAGCCTACTAACCACAGGGGATTATTATTTAATCAGACACATCTCTACATCATTAAACAAATGTTCAAGAGCATAAACAAAAGCAACACACCTTAAAATAATATTCTACAACATAGGTGGTTTCTCTAGTTCTTTAGTCCCTTTTACGCACACTATATAGAAAGTGATTAACATTTTAGCAGGAACCCCAGAAATTGTCAGTCGCCTTCAGTCCCTCTTACAGCCCGTGGAGTACTCTCTGTGACACAGATGCGATCTTCAGCATGACCAAGGAGTGTGTGTGCCTGGTCTGTGTCTGAAAGTTCTGGGGCATTTCTCGAAGGCTAGAGTGCCGCAGTCCATTTCCACTCTGCCTGCTCTTCCACCAGAGCCACCCACAGGTGCATTCCCAGACAGTAGCCTGAGTGGGTCATGGCAAACATCTTGAATTTGCAGAACTTCACTTTGCACTTGACCTTTTGGGGAAGGGATAGACTGGGCAATTAAAATAGGGTTGGACACACCTCCTCGGACCAGAGGGAGGCTCTTTGTGTTTTATCAGCTGAAAATGTACCAGTGCATAGGGAAGGAAGCACGCCGAGCACAGAATTCCATCAATTCGTGTTCTGTGCTATGAAGGGTGTGAATTTAATCTTCTCTAATTGTTTGTCATTGCATACAAGTCGAGAGCAAACGTGGAGCTCACAGATCTGCCTTTCTCCCCAAAACTGATTTTAATATCAAGGCCGTGAAGGTCATTGCAGAATTTGCCTCATATTTGTGTGAGCTAAATCTGGAGACAGTCTCAAATATTTACACTTACTGGCCACTCCGCATTTTAAAGGCAAAAGTGAACGCCCTGTCTGGGTCCTGCAGACGCCTGCCACTCACCTGCTCCCTCTGGAGGAGATGAAGCTGAAAGCCTAGTGAAGATGCTGCTGGGCAGAGAGACCCATGAGAGCACTCAATTGGCTTCCCTGCTGGATGACAGACCAGGGATCTCCCCTGCCACCACTCAGGGCTGCTGACTCAGAACTCAGAAACAAGACTGGTGTCAGAACTGACCGCAAATTCTGAGAGGAACAAGACTGCATTATCTTTAATTGTCTGGTTTATCTATTTTTTTTGTTTGTTTGCTTTGTTTAGGTAAAGCCAATTTTACTTCACCATGTGGATCCAAATACTATGGCGACAACTTCATTAATTAAACCTGTCAAAATTTTTATTAAACAAATGAGGCTTATTCCCTTAAATTCTTACTCTTGTATTAATTTTTGTTACCAAAATGCAATACCTGGGGTAGAACACGTATTTAGGAGAATAAGGAGGAAGAGGAGGAGGAGGGAGAAAAGAAAAAAGAGGAAGATGAGGAGGAGGATGAATTGGAAAATGAAACTGTTCTTTGGGGTTGAATTCTGAAGGTGCAGGGATAGAGGGCTGCTCCTGGTGATGGCTTCTTGCCAGCAGAGTCCTAAACCATGGTCATATGCCAAGGGGAAGAGAGTACCTCCAGTGCCTTCCTCTTTCACAACGCCACCAGGATTCCGTCACTGACATTATCTAATCGCTCCCTCAAAGCCCAGCTCTAAACCCCACAGGTTCGTGAACTTTCTACCCTTTCAACAGCTTGTGATATGGATCATCTTTCACCACATGAAGCCCTGGGAGACACTCAAACCATCTGGTCCACGGCATCTGGAAAGGATGAGCTTATTCCGGGACTCACCACAGCACAGAAAACCTTCAAAATTCTTTCTCAGGCATTGCTTTTAGTGTGTAGAGAACATTTTCTGTCTGTTGTTAAGTTCACAACGGTAGCAAGTAATTCTTCAGAACTGCAATAGGTTTAAAGTGCCCGGTCTCACAATTTTTTCCCTAGGGGGTCGTTTTATGCAAGTAAAATTTATTACTATTCCAAAGAACTTTCATTCATGTGACCTGTATGCTGAGATTAACCATATCAGGAGGCAACATAGAAAATTTGAATTAGTTATCACATTATTTTAGGACAACAATGACAAATTCACTCCATTATCACATTGTTAACATTTACATTAGTATTTTATGAAAAAAACACTACTTTCTCCAAAATAAAGGCAGCTTTTGTGAGAAGAACAGTGTCATTTTGTATCATTTTTAAGCCATTGTCTAGTCAGGCTCAACAGAACAACTGTGTTTCCATGCAGGTTCACTCATGTTAACTGAGTTATCATGTTAACTGAGCACATGAAGAGCAGCTGGTCTTTCACACATATGTAAGTGAAAGGGGATTGTTCTAGAAGTCTTTCCAGGCCATGGCAGCCTTCTTTGATACCATGCCAAAGTTCGACAAATAGCAGTTTCTTGGTAGTTCCTAGCAAAATAGAATTTGAAACAATGAAAACAAAGTCCTTAATTGTGCTACATCAAAACCCAGTCTGTGTGGGCTGAGCTCCCAAAGTCCAGTTGCAGAGTGGGAGGAGTGAGAATATGAGCAAAGAGGTCAAGACCATGATGGGGACACCCACAGAAACAGTCTACCTGAGCTAAGGGTAGCTCACCAACTCCAGCCGGACAGGGAAGGAACCAACATAGGTCCAAACTAGTTCCTCTGAATGACGGTGACAGTTGTATGGCTGGGGCAGACTGCAGGGTGACTGGCAGCTTTTCCAATACTGACATACCTACTTATTCTGGAGAGTGTTATCAAACCTTATAGAGCTCTGGAAAGCGCTGTCCTCTTTAGAGGCTAAGGGTGCAAAAGGCTAACAATATCTTAATATTATCTAAGAAAGCAAGGCTTGACTTCATGGGGTTAGAACATGGGCCTGATGCCCCTTTGAGACACTGTTCACCCTAAGAGCTCATACCATATCTTCAGCCTAAAGAAATCCGTACATGCCCCCCCTGGAGTTGGCTGGTTGGAGCAGTTCTGGGCTGTAGCCTAAACACCCCTAATTTATGGTCATACCTTATACCCAGCTTCCTCCACACTCTCTGTCACTCAGGTTTCACCATGTTCCGTTACTCGATAGAGAAACTCCCCATCGCCCTGAATGATAGAAAGGCCTGATATTTTCTTTTGTTCAGGGAATTGTCATGAAGGTCCCTCTCTGGGCCTCTGCTCCTTAGTCCCTGGACCCCACGGTCATGAAGCCACCCCCTCTGTTTATGAAGCTCATTTCTAAAGGGTAATTTTGTTTCAGCTCATTAAAGAGGTCACAGAGCCTAGTGACCTCATGATGATATTGAAAAGTAGAACAGCCAAACTAGGTAACCATGCTGAGACTGAACTGGCTGAAATCCAGATCACATGGCCTCCTGCCCAGCACCCTCTACGTGGACTGAGGGCTGCCAAACTAAAATATTTTCTCTCATCTGTACTTCTCATTCATTACCCAATCCCAATTACAGAAATGCAAAATTGTGGTCATTGATTCAGAAAAACGTTAGATATTTTATCATGCAAGAAACAAATGTCTATTTTTAAACAGTATTTTTGTAGCCCAACCATAAGTTGGGGGTGACATTTTACTAATAAGGGACAAAGAGATTTTGAAATAGTTTTGGGATGTTCTTATACATTGCAAAGTTAGCTGTAATTGAAATTATTATCTATTTTATCTGTCTTGATGATATTCTCTCAAATATCATAAACTGGGGCTCAGAGTGTTGAAATAGGCAATAAAACTGATACTTACAAAAATGACTAAGGATAGGTGGAGTGCCATTAATTAAGCAATAATCCCTTTGAAATCAGTCATTACCAGCAGTTTTTTGCTATGGGCCATTAACAGTCTAACTAGCAAGTCATTAATAGTGGTAATAGCCAATTCTGAGGGGATTACTGCTTGAATAAACTATATATAATAATTTTAAACTAAAAAATTTCACACTTTTATGTTAACCTTTGAGTCATAAGTGAGTCTGAACAGAATTATCTGAGAATATTACTGCCACATTTTAAAGAACATAAATACTACCCTTCTCCCTTTATCTGTTCCCATGTTTTTGCCTAACTCGTCTTTGCATTTGAGGATGGTGTTCCTCATACTGCCAGAATACAGAGGGCTTTTTCGTCCTGATATATATGGTGGCACCTTACACCGCCTTCACTGCTTTAGAGCAAGCACTGCTGTTGACTTCATCTTTAAATACAAGTTCACTTGAAATCAATTGCTGTCCAGTGTCATTTTGTTAATATTCTTACATTACAGAAATTAATCATATGTGTGTGTGCATGTGAACATGTATGTGCATGTGTGTATGTGAGCATATGTGTGCACGTGTATGCATGTGAGCGTGTGTGCAAGCATGGGTGTGTGGGGATGTGCACACGTGGGTGTGGGTGTGCATGCCTGGGTGTGGAAACAGATCCAACTGGAGGAGGTAGTGAAAGCACTCCTGATTACTGATTATCGGGGTAGCCCAGATGCACATTTCTATACCTTGTTCCCTTCCACTGTCCCAGGCCCTGTGTGCTCCAAAGGATGTTTGGACAGAAGCTTTTTAAAACATATTTCCTTCATTTTCTGAAATTATAATAGCATCATTCCCACTTCTTTGTACTCTCTCTAAACCATTTCTATACCCTTCCTTGCTATTTTTCAAATCCTTGGACTCTTTTTTGATTAATTGTTGTTAAACACACACACACACACACACACACACACACATTCTTAAATAAATACAGAGCTGATTATTTGGACTTTGGTTTCCCGGCCACCCTGACCCAAATAATCACACAAAACGATATTCATTACAACACTACTTGGCCAATGGCTTAGATGTATTCCTAGCTAGCTTTTATATCTTAAATTAATTTGTGTATTGCCACGAGGCTGTGGCTTACTGCAAAGGTTCCAGGCATCTTTCTCCTTTAGCAGCTGAATGGTATCTGTCTGGCTCTGCCTACTTTCTCCCAGCATTCAATTTAGTTTTCTCGCTTAGCTCTAATCTACCCTGCCATAAGCCAAAGCTGCTTCTTTAATAACCAGTAGTAATAAAACATATTCACAGCATACAGAGGGGAATCCCACATCAGGTGTGTTCCTCCCTGGGGAAGAATATTTCTCTCGTTATTCCTTAGGGACCTGTGGTTCTTTGTGTATGTATTATTGAGGCCTCCTGGGCTTTCCCCCATCCACTTTTACATGCCTACCCTTGTCCCTGTTGAGCTCATGTTTAGGCAGTAACATTGGTGATACTTTATGTGTGGAGCTTCTGACATTACTAGGAGACAGTTTCACAGCAAACTCCCTGGTCCTCTGGCTCTTACAATCTTTCTGTTCCCTCTTCCACAATTATTCCTGAGCCTTGGTTGTGGTGTTGGAGTTGTGTTGTAGATATATTCACTGGGACTGGTCTCCACAATCTACACTTTGATTGGTTACATTTTCTGTAATGGTCCACATCTGTTGCAAAGAGAAGTTTCTTTGATAAGAGATAAGGAGTGTACTTATCTGTGGGCATAAAATTAGAATGTAGTTAGGGATTCTACTGGTTTAGTAAATTGGTAGCTGTAGGTTCTTCTATAGCATCCATGGCTTTACTAGCCCTGGGGAGCTGGCTAGATTTCCAGTTCCAAGCAAGATTTTCCTCTTGTTGAGATTAGAGGAAGTCTGATTAGAGAGCTGTTGGTTATGACAAAGATATGTGTATTGTAGCTATACCCTTGGGGTTACTGTGCCACATGGGTCATTGTGGTTCATAGGCATCATAGCTAAACAGAATTGTTGATCACTTGCCTCCTTTAGAAGATTGCATGGTGCTTTCTGGTACCATGAAAGGTAGTCCTTAAGATGGAGGCTTTAAGGTCATTTTCAGATTAGAGGCCTCTAGGCCATATTGTGGAGTGTATGGTGTCTTCAACAATAGGAACTTACCTTCCACCTCTGGAGGGGAGGGCAACCAAGGGCAATAGAAATAGTTTATAATATTTTGAGAATCTCTTGGACAACCCTGACCTACAACCCAAAATAGGGTTTCTTGTGTCCTGAAGTTGGAGATTTGGAGATTTTGCTAAAAGGTCTTTGTCTCTTGGAGAGAGTATCCTTAGTCCAGATGGAGAAAAACCTCTCTGATATATTTGCTGACCAATAAACCTTGGCTTTTGGATACTCATACAAAGTATATATTAACGTTTGGTCATCCTCTAAAAGAACGAGCCAAACAACAAAGTCATGGAATACATGAAAAGACCCTGGTGCCGAGGGAGGCGACAGAGACGAATGGGGAGAAGAAAGCAACTCATCTTCAAAAGCATCGCAGTGTCTTCTTTTCTCAGAACAAGCATCAAGGCATAAGAATATTTTATTAAATATCTGCATAATGTTGTCTTAAATATTCAAGAAAATGCTTCCTCAGGGAAATTGACAAATAGGCGAGGATAAGTCAGAGTAAGGAATGGCTGCCAATTTCCAGCCACAATGTAAGAAATGAGAAGTAAATTCAACAGTGCAGAAAATGAACAAATGAATTAGAAGATAAACTTGAAAAATTCTTAGATAAAAGGTTAAAATAAAGGCGAACACATAACCCATACAAAAATTAAAAAATTCTGTCATTAGCTCAAACTTCATAAATTAAATTTTTTTTAAAACTGAGACATTTGCCAAAACACAGTCTTGGTTTTAAGGAGCCTGTAGAAAATAAGTGGGAAGGGCTGTCTGCCTTATGTAAGTGAGAAAGGGACAATTCAACAAGGTGACAAACATGCAAAATAAAACTGCCCTCATTAGTAATAAAATCTATAAATTAAATATCCTCACTGTCACACTGAGAACAGGGAAAGTCGGCATGTTTTGAACATAAAGGAAAAGTCCTGTGCCCTGTTGGATGACACTAAAGGAACATCAATTAACTTTTGTTTGCCAAGAGCCATGGCAATTTGGCAATAGAGTAGCATAATTTGAAAATCTAAAATCTCTGTAATACAATAGGACTCACATATCTCCCTGTAAGTCATGGATTATATGTCCACTGCCCTTGAACCCGAAGAACAGTTTATGACTACTGTAACTAATAAAACATGGAAGTTAAAAATCCACATGAAAAGCTATGGTCCAGCTCCAACCTCAGTTACTTTAGCTTCCCCAGCCAAGCATGAGCCTTCACATCCAGTTATCAGTAGACTCAAAAGGGAGAAGAGATGCCCTTTCCTCCACTAAGATCTCTCAAAATTAAAGATTTATCTGCAAAGTGTCTCCTTCCCATCTCTACCTTAAGCAGTATTGGCTTAAAGTCTTCATCTTTCAAAAGGAATGCTCTCAATAGGTATTGCAACTGTCCCATTCAATTAAAAACTAAACTACTGTCAGTCATGTGACCTCTAAATATCTACTGAACCAAAAGTAAAAGAAGAGAGAATCCTCTCCTGCTCTGGACAATTAGCCTTTATTATCAAGGGAAATTTAGTTTACTTGTTACTGGTGCAAGGCCAAGTAATGTGGTACATCCCTTTAATCCCAGCAGAGTCAGGTAGATTTTTGTGGGTTGAAGGCCAGCCTGGTCTACGTGGTGAGTTCTCGCCCAGCCAAGTCTACATAGTGAACCTGCCTCAAATGATAAGGAAGGAATAAGCAAAAAATAATAATACAACACCACATTGTTGGCAGGAAAGACTCTTTAGTTCATGTTGATTTGAGCAAGGAGCAGGAGGGAAAGGGATTCCACAAACTTACCCAGAAAACTTGCCGACTCTTTTGGCACACATTAAAACCAAAGGAACAATGTCAGCCAAAAAAAAATAAATACACACTGATAGTCAGAAACAAAAAGAGCCTCCATCCAGGAGAGACAGCCCTGCATACATCAGCCCCTCTAGGAGTGAGGCCCTGCTACTCAAACGTGTCTCTGAAGCATTAAACTCAAGGTAGAATGGCTAAACTAGATAGAAGAAGGAAGAGGGACAAAGTTGTTTGTCACCGATTTTCCACATCTCGATACTGCACCAGTTATAATGGCGCTGAAGAATAAATTTTCTCCTTAATTAAACAACTTGGTATGATTTATAAAATGTCTTAGCCTGCTTACTGCTAAGACTTAGACTGCATTTTCCCTTTCTTTATGAAGATGTTCAAAGACTCAGAATCAAATCTCTAAACAGGATCTCATTACTAAAGAAAGAAACTCTTGGGTTTTTGTATCCTTGCAGATTTCAGAGATAGATGCTAATTAGATCTTTAAACAGAAATTTGCTCTCCATTTGAACTAAGTGATAAAAAACATATTTTTAGCCAATATTTTTGAGTGCATGCATCCTTCCTAAACACCAACTATAATATTATCTTCATCTATTAAATATATAGTAATAAATATTACTATTTATTAATAAAAATAGCTACTATTCAATACAAGGCTGCTTATGAGTTTAAAGACAGCACTGTAGGAATATCAAATCTTCAAACATTTAGGTTTACTTAACAGTCACCTAATATTAAGAATACATATCTAATTTTTTAAAATTCTCTGTAATCAGCACCTCTGTACTTTTCATCTATAAATAGTCCCTAGTGATTAAACTCCAAGAATAACACCATCCCAACCTGTGAAAACTCATCAAGAAAGCATCGCATCCACCCATAGGAACTTTTGCCTCATCTCCTAAAATCTAATCCACACCCAGATTTCCCAAGTCCTCCTCTCAGGGTCTAGTCTGGTGAGTACCTGTGGCCTCCTCATCCATGCCTTTTCCACAATCTACCTGATTTAACCTGGGTCTCTCAGCCAGTTCACCAGCCTAGCCTGTTCTTCCCTGCTGTGATGGCTATTTTTAGTGGTCAACTTGACTACATCTAGAATACACTAGAACCCAAGCAGCTGGGTACACCTGTGAGGAATTTTTCTTGATTGAATTATTTGAATTATTATCCCATTAGTTCTGTTCCTCCAAAGAACCCTGATAATGCACCTGCCTTCATTACAGAGCTCTCTAGGCTTGGGTCAGGATCTTCCCACTATACTACTAACCACAGGACTCTATAATGCCATATCCCACCTTTCTACTCAGGCTTATCTATCCCATACTCATGACTTGGAACAAAAACCACATCATATATGCCAGTCCTATCCCCCTGTCCACTTGACTGTATTCCACCCAAGACATTGTCAACTCTAGACTCAATCTGTCCTTACATCTTCTCTTCTTCCTCAACCTGCTTTACCCAAAACAATCTCAAACCTAACAGAGAAAGTCCACATGGCCAGATGTTATCACAGGGATACCAACAATATAAACTCCATTTGAACTATAATTTGATCAAGTCAGTATCTTTTCTCTAAAGCTAATCAGTCCTGTAGAAATGCTTGTCAACGGGAGAAGGTAAAAGGGGAAAGGGGAGGAAGGAAGGGAGCAGAGAAGAATGTATAGCTCAATAAAAATAATTTAAAAAGGAAAAATAAAGAAATGTTTGCCAATGAGAATTACATAGATAAATTCCATGTCTCGGAATTTAAAAGAACAATCATAAACTTCAGCTAGGAATTCAAGGAGTTTAAAGATACAAAGAAAAGGCTCAGAGAAATTAAGGAGAATGAACTTAAGAAGAATAAATGCCTGAGTGATACCCAAGAACACACAAACATAAGGCTGATGGAAAAGACAGTCCAAGACTTAAGACAGAATTCAAACAGGAGATAGAAACATTGATGAGGGCTCAAGAAGAAATGAAGACAGAACTGAAAAACCCAACAGAACAACTAGAAAACTCAAAGGAAACCCTTAGAGGTAGAATGAATCTAGCAGGAGACGGAATATCAGGTCTCAAAGATAAACTAGAAGATTTATATCGAATAAGCAAGGTACATGAAAAAATTAAGATAGGAAGGAACATACAGGAAATGCTGAACACTATGGTTAAAAAAAACAACTTCAAATTACAGACGTAGATGAGAAAAGAAAATCCTGTGTCAATGGCATAGACTATTCTTCAAGATCATAGAAGAAAACTTCCCCTGACTAAGGACAGATGCACCTGTACAGATACAAGCAGCACACAGAACATCAAATAGACAAGACCAGAAGAGTCCCCCTGCAAATCATACCATAGTTATTAAAACACTAAGTACACATAATAAGGAAAGTATATTGAAAGCCGCAAGGGAAAAAAATACAAGTCACATGTGAAGGAAAACCCATAAGATAACAACTAATTGCTAAAATGGAATCTTCAAAAGCCAAACAGCCTGGACCAGTGCATTCCAAGTCCTAAAAGTCTATGAAAGCCAACATAAAATAATATACCCAGCAAAACTATCCACCATGATTGAAGGAGAAAAAAAAAACTTACCATAACATAAACAACCTTAAAAAATGTATATCAAGGGTTGGGGCTATAGCTCAGTGGTAGAGTACTTGCATAGCATGTGGAAGACTCTGTGTTCAAGTCCCAGTCCTGAAAATATTGTATATCCAATAAACCAAACCTAATGAAAAGGAAGCATTATATCAGACTCATGAGAGAAATGAGCATAGCAGAGATACCATGGAGAGAAATATGAAGTCATAATTATTAAAACACAAAATACCATGAGAACACAAACAATAGCAATAATCAACAACATGATAACCACAACTAACATACACATTACAATAATAACTTTAAATATTAGTGGCCTCATTTCTCCAATCAAAAGACACAGCTGAAAAGATCAAGATATAAAATCTTCTGCCTACAAGAAACACATCTTAGTTTTAAAGATAGGTACCACCTTAGAGTAAAAGGATGGATAAAAGCATACCAATCAAATAGGACCATGTAGTTAGAAGGCATTGCTTCCCTACTATCTGGCAAAATAGAGTTAATCAGAAGAGATAAAGACAAAAACCACATGATCATCTCAGTAGATACACGGTTTGTGGGATTATAAACAAGTTCAGCTACTGTGGAAATCAGTGTGGAAAATTCTCAAAAAGCTAAAAATAAATCTACCATATGACCCAGCTATACCACTCCTTGGCATATCTCCAAAGAACTCCACATCCTACTCCACAGATACTTGCTCGTCTATGCTCATTGCTCTTCTAGGTCACAATAGCTAGGGAATGGAAACAACCTAAATGTACAACTGACAATGGATAATGAAAGTGTGGTCCATTTCACTATAGAATATTGTTCAGGGGTGAAATAAATGAAATCATGAATTTGGTAGGTAAATAATGAAACTAGAAGGTATCATATTTAGTGAGGTAACCCAGACCCAGAAAGACAAATGTCACATGTGCTCTTTCATCTGAGGTTCCTAGCCCAAAATCTTCAGAAGTGAGTAGACAGCCTACAGTAACTACAGAAGCCAGGAAGGTAAAATGGAACCATGGCTCAAGCAGGGAAGTTGGGAAACAATAAAGGGGCAGATAGCAGAAAATGTAGTCTGATCAAGGAAACAGGGAAAGGGGAGGACTCCTTAGGGAAGGATGGGGGAGGTAAATACAGAAAGATGGAAGAGAAGGGGAAAAGGGAAGTTGCTGGATGCCAATGATCTGATAGGGGAAATGGGAAAAGGCTGGGGCTACTTAGAAATGGGCAAAGAGGAAAAAGGAAGGTAAAATAACTGAAAATAACTAAAATAAATAAAATAGCTGAAAGGTCCACAACCATTTACCTTAAAATAAAACTACAATGCACGTGGTTACAAAGGATCTCTCCTGCAGTGTATTAAAATACTATTGTTTTTAGATTTAAAGTATTACCTCCTTTTAAAAAATACATCCAGTGAATTCCGAATATTTGTGCATTTTTATTATAGATTGAAGGCCTCCGAAATTGATTTTACTCTCGTTGTTTCTGCGATAATGTGACAAATATGTTTATGGGCGTGAGAGACTTGGGCAAACATTCTAGAGAAAGCAGCATTCATCCGATGCCTACACACTGATGTGCTTTGTGGCTCAGAGAGGGACAGAGTGCAGGGCAGTCCTGACACTGACTGACAATGACATCAAAAGCTGTATTTAGAAATGGAGACTCCAAGTATGGCAGTTTCTCAGAAAATTAGGAAACAACCTTCCTCAAGAACCAGCAATACCATTTCTGGGTATATACCCAAAAGATGCTCAATGTACCACAAGGACATGTGCTCAACTATGTTCATAGCAGCACTGTTTGTCATAGCCAGAACCTGGAAACAACCTAAATGCCCCTCAATCAAAGAATGGATAAGGAAAATGCAGTACATTTACACAATGGAGTACTACACAACAGAAAAAAATAATGACATCTTGAATTTTGCAGGCAAATTGATGGAGCTAGAAAACATCATACTGAGTGAGGCAACCCAGACCCAGAAAGACAATTATCATTTTTACTCACTCATAAGTGGTTTTTAAACATAAAGCAAAGAAAACCAGCCTACAAATCACAATCCCAGAGAACCTAGACAACAATGAGGACCCTAAGAGAGACATACATGGATCTAATCTACATGGGAAGCAAAAAAAGACAAGATCTCTTGAGTAAATTAAGAGCATGGGGACCATGGGAGAGGGTTAAAGGGGAGGGGCAGAGAAAAGTGTAGAGCTCAATAAAATCAATAAAAAAAGACATGAAGTTGGGTAGGAAGAAGCAAAAATGGGGGATAAAAATGGTACTGTGTATACATATGTGACATTCTCAAGTAATATTTTTTTAGAAAAACAAGAATAAAAAAATAAGAAAGAAAAAATCATACTACCTTTATTTGTTGTTAAATAAAATCATATTTTATGTGTTAAAAGAAGAAATGGAGACTGTAAGAATAACCAATTTCAATGATACCTCAACTCATTTGTCTTGTTCCTATTTCCAAATATGACAGTCAAAATGGATGCAAACATCTTATATGCATGGGCTGGTAAGATTGTTCAGCAAATAAAAGGGCTTCATTTAGCATCACATCCTGAGTTCAGTCCCTGGAACCCACAGTGGGAAGAATTGACTCCCCAAAGTTACCCACTCACCTCCACATACACCATAAACATAGAATCAAATTTCAAAGTAATAAAAATCAGGCCAATTTAGGTGACATAATTTTATCTTAGTAGTATAAAAGGAATGGAATTCAACTTTCAATTGTTGTGTTTTATATATATATGTACGTATGTATGTTTATATATAATTTTTAAGATACTACAGTAATCCATAAAACTGCAAGTTGCACAAGCCAACAAGCATGAATTGGTTCCTAACTGTGTAATTTGAGCAAGACATACTCTGAGAATTTCAATTTGAGCAAATGACCTACTCTTAGTGAAAAACTCAGAACCGCCTACTTCACAGAACAGCAGAGAAGATTAAACTACTAGTCCTCTAAAGGCACTGGATATAAACATAACCATATTGGAAAGGTAATATGATGAAGGAGGGAGCCAATGCAGACTGCAACTGGGGAGTTCCCGAGCTGACCTTAGTCCAGACTACTGCAATCCTGGGTTCCATGTGTCCATGTTTGGTACCAAATGTCTGCTCTTAATTAATTATAAATAGAAGTTACTGCTATCTGGAGGGCCAGCATCCAGCAGCACAGGGCTTTGAAAGGAATCCACAGAGTTGGCATAAGCTAAGACTTTGTCTATCTAAACAGTATTAAAGAAAAGACATTTACACACTCTCTTGATTTTTTTTATTTATTTGCCAACCTCTTCTGATGGACCAACAGGGCTAGACTAGGCTGGCATGGCTTCCCAGGGAACAGCTGCACAAAAGCATATTTATAGATTGTTACATAAAATGTTTTCTCATACCAAGGTTCCCAGCCTTAATTTACATGTCTTACTGAAGGGGAGCATCACATATCTCCATGACTCTAGTCTTTCATAATGTGTTCTGTGCAATACACAATATAGAGCCCTAGGTGTGTTGGAGGTGTCTTGTGGAAAGATGCAAGGCCCTCTCAGCAAAACAATCATTGTTTTCCACAAGGCTTCTTCAGGGTCAAGGTACTTCTAAAAATATATCTTCACTCCAATCTCTATCCTATACAGTGATTTTGCTAAATCCCTGCAGAGCACAGGTAAGATGTTTTTCATTTCTGCCTATACTTCCTGCCTGGCTACTGGCCAATCAGTGTTTTATTAAACTAGTACAAGTGACAAATCTTTACAGTGTACAAGAGCATTACACACACCCAATTCAACCATGCCAGGTAACAGAGAAAGATAGCAACAGCAAACATGCAAAGCACACCGCAGAAGCAAGAGGCATTCCAGGGTCTGTGGTCTCAGGGCCTTGCCTACCCAAGAATTATCCATCAGGGGGTTGCCTCCTGGTAGGCCAACACACTGAATCTCAATCACCACCCACTGCTCCTCTGACATGGACATCAGCAGGAAGTAAATATGGACTGGTGAGTATCCATAGTTTCTGCATGTAAGAGTTAACTGATACCCTTTGGCCATTTGTAGAGACTATGCTGGATTGTATCAGGAAGCCCATCTTCAGGCTTCCTAAACCAGCAACACCTTTCATTTCCCAGGTTAGCTGTTCCCTCCCTTCCACCTTTCCTCTCTCTTTGAAGAGTAACTGAACATTATTCCACACTTATTTGAGAATATGGGGTAAAGCAAAGAACAGAAGAGAGCATCCATCTAATATCTGAATTGTCATCTTGAAGAATGGGAAACTATTAAACACACATCATTTGAGCAACTAATAGAAATGCAATAAAATATTAGCCATCACCTCCCCCAACTAGCTCTCACTTTGCAACAGCATCAAGTATCTTCAAGATTTCCCCAGCCATTTTCTGAAACCACCACAGGATATCAGGAATCTGCTATTACAAGTGCATATCTTCTGAGACACAGCAACTCTATTTGGAATGAACATAGACTCTAACAACTATATATATATATATGTCCTCATCCTGAACCAAGTAAGAGTGGCCATGTCCTGGCTGCATTCTGCATGGAAGAGGTCATATAAACTTTCTTAGGCACAGAGCAAAGAAAGTCAAAACCAATACACAGTATGTTGGTTGGAGAATTAGGAAGAGAGACAACAACAACAACAAAAAAGAATTTCTCAGGATGAGGACATATATATATAGTTGTTAGAGTCTATGTTCAATCCAAATAGAGTTGCTATGTCTCAGAAGATATGCACTTGTAATAGCAGATTCCTGATATCCTGTGGCGGTTCCAGAAAATGGCTGGGGAAATCTTGAAGATACTTGATGCTGTTGCAAAGTGAGAGCTAGTTGGGGGAGGTGATGGCTAATATTTTATTGCATCCAAGCTTTAGGGTTGGTGGGGTTAGAGGCCACCTAAGGTCAGCAATACATTCCCTGAGTTTTGTTTAATAGTCATGATAACATTAAGCCAGATACGGAGGTGGAAAGGAAATGGCTACTAAGGGGTCAAGACCCCAAGGTGATTCCACTTCTGGTCTGCAGTATTCTGTCTCCCTACAGTGTCCTGCTCCACTAATGTCCAGCAGTCTGAAGGATCTTCACTATGATTGTAAACTTCAGCTCCACACACCACCTGCTGCCTGTACAACACAACCACTCCTGTTTCAAGACAGAAAGAACCCATCCTTTGTCCCCTTTGGACATTAGAGGTTGAAAGGAAACTACATAACAATGCCTTAAAGAGTTAGGGTACAGCTATCTTCCTGTGCTAAGATCAGAGGCCCAGACGGGTTTGCCCTTTCCTCCGTGGTGTCCTTGGCCCACCAGGACTTCAACTTCCTGCACTGAGATCAGCTATCCAGAGGAGTGAGTGTGTTGCAAGCCTTCCTGGAAGGTCCCCACCCACTGAGACTCCCCTGAATGCAATCAAAGGAAGAGATGGGCAGGCACTAATCCAAGAATTCCTCCAACAACCTGAAAAGCAACATGATAACACCAGAAACCAATGAGTATGCAACAGGAAAACTTGAGCAACCTAACCCAGAAGAAGTAGAAGAAATCGACTTTAGATGTAACATTATGAAAGTGATAGAGACCTTTAAAGAAGAGGTGAAAAACTCCTTTGAAGAAAGGGATGAGAAAACTAACAAAAAGTTAGAAGAAATGAATAAAATCCTCAAAGATACCCTAGAAAACCAAGAAAAAGCAATCAAACAGGTAATGGAAACAGTTCAAGACTTAAAAACTGAAATGGAGGCAATGAAGAAAACACAAACCGAGGGAAGGTTGGAGATGGAAAATCTGGGTAAACAAGCAGGAACTGCAGAGACAAGTATAACCAACAGAATACAAGAGACAGAAGAAAGAATCTCAGACGCTGAAGATACGATAGAGAAAATAAACTCATTGATCAATGAAAACAGCAAATCCAACAAATTATTAACACAAAACACCCAGGAAATCTGGGACACCATAAAAAGACCAAACCGAAGAATAATAGGGGTAGAAGGAGAAGAACTTCAGCTCAAAGGCCCAGAAAATATATTCAACAAAATTATAGAAGAAACCTTTCCCAATCTAAAGAAGGATATTCCTATGAAGGTACAATAAGCATACAGAACACCAAATAGACTGGGTCAAAAAAGAACATCCCCTCGCCATATAATAATCAAAACACAAAACATACAGAATAAAGAAAGAATACTAAGAGCTGCAAAGGAAAAAGGCAAAGTAACGTATAAAGGTAAACCTATCAGAATTAGACCTGACTTCTCTATGGAAACCATGAAAGCCAGAAGGTCTTGGATAGATGTGCTGCAGACACTAAGAGACCATGGATGCAAGCCCAGACTACTATACCCAGCAAAGCTTTCATTCACCATCGATGGAGAAAACAAGATATTTCAGGATAAAAACAAATTTAAGCAATACATAGCCACAAACCCAGCCCTACAGAAAGTACCAGAAGGAAAACCACAACTAAAGGAAGCAAACAACACCCATAATAACACAGACATCTAACAGCCCTCCACTGGCACAACTCAAAGAAGGAAAACACACAAACTCTACAACCTACCCCCCCAAAAAAATAACCGTAGTTAATAACCTCTGGTCATTAATATTTAATAACAATGGACTCAATTCACCTATAAAAAGGCACAGGTTAAGAGAATGGATACAAAAACAGAATCCAACATTCTGTTGTTTACAAGAAACACACCTCAACCACAAAGACAGACATTATCTCAGAGTAAAGGGTTGGGAAAAGGGTTTTCAATCAAATGGCCCTAAGAAACAAGCAGGTGTGGCTATACTAACATCGAACAAAATCGACTTCAAACTAAAATCAATCAGAAGAGATGGAGATAGACATTTTATACTCTTAACAGGAATAATCCATCAGGATGAAGTCTCAATCCTGAATATATATGCCCCTAATATAAAAGCAACCACATATGTAAAAGAAACATTACTAGAACTCAAAGCACACATCAAACCCCACACACTAATAGTAGGAGATTTCAACACTCCTCTCTCACCAATGGACAGGTCAACCAGACAGAAACTTAACAGAGAAATATGAGAACTAACAGAAGTAATGAATCAAATGGACTTAATAGACATCTATAGAACATTCCACCCAAACAGGAAAGAATATACCTTCTTCTCAGCATCTCATGGAACCTTCTCGAAAATTGATCACAGAATGGGTAACGAAGCAAACATCCACAGATAAAAAAAAAATTGGAGTAACTACCTGTGTCTTATCAGATCATCATGGAGTAAAGTTAGAATTTAACAACAATTCCACACCCAGAAAGCCTACAAACTCATGGAAACTGAACAGTCAACTACTGAACCACTCCTGGGTCAAGGAAGAAATAAAGAAAGAAATTAAAGTCTTCCTTGAATTCAGTGAAAATAAAGACACAACATACCCCAACCTATGGGACACTATGAAAGCAGTGCTAAGAGGAAAGTTCATAGCACTTAGTGCCCACATAAAGAAAACGGAGAAAGCACACATTAGAGCACACATTAACAGCACACCTAAAAGCTCTAGAAAAAAAAAAAGAAGCAGAATCACCCAGGAGGAGTAGAAGACTGGAAATAATCAAACTGAGGGCTGAAATCAACAAAATAGAGACACAGAAAACAATCCAAAGAATCAATGAAACAAAGAGCTGGTTCCTTGAGAAATCAACAAGATCGACAAACCCCTATCCAAACTAATCAAAAGGCAGAGAGAACACTAATTTTAACAAGATCAGAAATGAAAAGGGGGACATAACAACAGACACTGAGGAAATTCAGAGAATCATTAGATCTTACTACAAAAGCCTGTATGCCACAAAATTGGAAAATGTAAAAGAAATGGACAGTTTTTTAGATAAATACCATATACCAAAATTAAATCAAGACCAGGTGAACAATTTAAATAGACCTATAAGTCGCAAGGAAATAGAAGCTGTCATCAAAAACCTCCCAACCAAAAAAAGCCCAGGACCAGATGGTTTTAATGCAGAAT
>PVIU01017712.1:0-41140 GCA_004026605.1 Ondatra zibethicus
AAAAAAAAAAGAAAATCAGCTGGGTAAACTCTAAACTCTACATCTTCATGACTGGCATCAAGATGCTCTTCAGATCTCCAATTTTATTCATGTTTGTTGACTGCAACACCTTTCTCTTGGGTTGGTTCCACTCTCTCTTTGCAGCTTACCTCAACAGGTATCTGATACCTCTGGCATTTCCAATATCTTGGGTTCTCTAAGGCAATCCAGATTTCAACTTCAGAACTTCACACATGGCCTCTTTACTAGACATCCATTTAGGGATACCCCTAACACATGCCTTGTCTGTGTGTCTTTTTTCAATAACCCATTTCTTCTATTCTTTACTTAAGAACCAGAACCAAATGGCTGAAGCTGTCCAGTTCTGCTGCTTGCTGGTACTGAAACATGGCCCCCTTGTTCAATTAGATCTTCACCTTCTGTCTTTACTGCCTAAGCTTGGCTATCCAGAAACTTGCTCTGTAGGCCAGGTTGCCTTCATACTCAGAGTCAACTGGGTATAATCTTGCCCTGAGGGCATGATTTCCTTTACTTTATTTCTTAATCCATTTATCTTTTTCAAAACAGGATTTAGTTCCATTCCTCTTCTTGGTGTTCTTTTTCTCTTAAAAATGTAGTTTTTGGAATTTTCCTGCTCAGCTTGTTCCTTTTCACTATAAGTCTGCATTAGATTTACCACTAATATCCACAAAACAGAGTCTATATTAGGCTGTTTTGAGATTTCTTCTGTCAGTGGAATTAATCCAAAAACTCTTCACTTTAGCCTCAGGCAGATTCTTCAGACAAGGGTAAAAGTCACTTTCTTCACCAAGTGTCACAGAACTATGTCTAGGCAACATGCTAAAATACTTCTTCTCAAAATAAAGCCTCTAAAGTGAGGCCCTGACAGTTCAAATAACTCTTTCCACCTCTGTCTTCCATGTTCTGACTAGTAAGTCCCATTAAGCAGTGCTTAAAGCATTTCATTTCTTTCACAACCCAATGTATAAAATTCCAACTTCCTCCAAAAAACATATGGTCAGGCTTATCAGAGAAATATTCCAATTCGTAGTATTTACTTCTGTCTTAGGGTTTTTACTGCTATGAAGAGCCACCATGACCACGGCAATTCTTATAAAGAAATCATTCAATTGAGGTGGCTCACTTATGATTTCAGAGGTTTAGTCCATTATTACCATGGTGGGGAAAATGGTGGTATGCAGGCATAGCTGTTGCTGGAGTAGAAGCAAATCCTACATATTGAAGGCAACAGGAAGTTGACTGGAACACTCGGCCCTATCCTAATGATAACAAATTGAAAAGCCCACCTCCACAGTGACGTATTTCCTCCAACAAGGCTATACCCATTCCAACAAAGCCACACCTCCTAACAATGCCACTCACTATGAAATTATGGGGATTTCATTCAATTATATTCAAACTACCACAGAAATATACTTAATGAATTAATACAAACCAGAAACTGTATGTGTAGAGTTCTGTGGGGCACTGGAGAAAATGAGTTATATACAATAACAGAAAAAAAGTAGAAAACATATATCTGGATTAACAGCCAGAAAACAGCTCAGTGGAAAAGAGAAAATGAAGTTAATACTCAAATATGAAAAGTATACTGTGTATATTATTAGAAAAAACTCAATACAAAAGACAGATTCAAAGACCCTAAGTGGAAGATCTGTAGACAAAACCTAGGATGAAAAGTGATGCCCAGTTCAAACCCTGCACACTTGAAATACTACACCACATGTTTTAATTACTAACCAAAAATATTTCTGCTGAAGAAACACTGAACAGAGAAAAAGACAGCGAAAGGAGGGAAAGAAAGCTGTGAGAGACAAAGGAAGGTGAGGTGAGAGAGGGAAGAAAGTGAGATGTGAGGGAATTACTGCTTTCTTGAAACTGACATCTTTTAAATCACTATCAAATGTGTACACATCATGTGATTGCACACATAATAGTCATTTTATGTGCACACAATCATTTGTTTACACATGTCCCTTCACATGCATGCCATTGTGCATTGGTGGACGTCAAAGGACAACTTTCAGGAATTGTTTCTCTTCTTCCACAGTGGCACTCAGGGATTGAACTCACATTGTGATATGAGATCAAGCCATATGATTTGCTGAGCTAAATTACTGGCCCTTTCTTGATGCTATTGTCTAATGAAGATAATCAGCATTCAAAATGCAGATTTAACATAGTAGTTCTTTCTGTTTTCCTCCAGAAAAAGCCACAAACAAATAATTGGAAGTAAACTATTCTTATTTTCAGCCCAGGATAAAGTTCTAATTTCACCAGGGCTTTTCATCATCATTCACATGTTTGTTGTTGCTGCAGTCTTCCATACTCATCTGCACTCATTGCTTTTCATAGGTCGTTTGTGTTGATCTGTGGCCAGCCATGGAACTGTTCATATGAAAATGAAAGTGCGGTTACTAGAGCTGAGATCCAAGTCTCACTTTCTGAAAACTAATTCCAAGATGTTAATTAAATGAAAAAGCCAATCTACTCAAGTTATATATTCTTATGTAAATATAGACATACATATTTATAAATGAAATGGAGTTATAACACACATGTAAAAGTAATCCCTCCAAGAGCCATGGACTATCTAACAAAAATCCAGGATCAGACATCAGAAACCTCACTTGGAATTACTGGGGTCCAAGCAGTCCCCCAACTATATAAGCTGTTGCCATTGCCCATGGTTGCTTCTAAGAACATGAAGGTACAATCCACGTTACTGAAGATATCACACACTTCAGACAAAGAACTTGGTGAAATAAATTTGGACCTGACCTGGAAGCCGCCTCCCTGACAACTAGACATCAAAGAATCTAAAGGTACTATGCAAGCTGCCAGAGAAGACAAGTGATCAATAAACTTATCCAGCTGTATGAACCACAACAATGACAAGAGTTCTCCAAGGGCAGAATAGTGGTACTTACATTTTGGGCTACTCAACAGCTGTCAAGTAGAACTGAAGGCTCACTCAATAGGCAGGTACTCATTCTTGGTACTTTAAACTTGGCCAAGAACCAAGAGAGATCTCTAGAGAGATTATAAACCCTAAAGAAGAACCTACAACTGCCATTTTCTTAAACCAATATAATTTCTATTTCATAGTTATCTAAAGCCCACAGGTAAGTGTGACTCCCATCCCTAAGCAAAGAACCTTCTTTTTGTAGCATACACAGGCAAAAATATAAACCTATTAGAAGTGGGAGTTATGAAAGTGATATAAATATAGAATTCTTCTATGAAATTTCTCCCAAACGAAATTTTAATTCAAGAGTACCAAATAATGGAATTGATAAAATCAAGTTGTAATTAACATGGAGGACAGGATATAAATAGAAACTTATTCATCATAGAAAATCAATAAATATTATGCAAAGAAGTAGATTTCTAAGCATGTTACATAGTATGAAGCCAAAAGTAATGAATATTAGAAGTATTTAAAAGTTGAAGAATAAGGTAACTTCAAACTCTTACAAAACCCTGATATTGATCTCCAGGACCACTGACTTAAACGAATATATCAAGCAGAATAAATGCTAAATTTTAGAATAAAGAGAAGTCAAACTAAATATAGAAAATACATTTAAACAAAATATTTCAAAATACAATTCATTAATTTACCATCAGATAACATTTAAGTGAGTAAAAATTATGACAATTAAGGCTTGAAATACAAAGAAAGGTCCTCTTCTTTTGAATAAATGAAGAAGGCAGGATGCTTACTGGACTACCTAAATAAATTACATTAAGTTAACCTAATTATTTTGTTATGTATTATTGAACTGTTTTTAGCAATTTTCAGATATATATAGCTCTTAATTTCTTTGAATTGTTATTAATTTTTAAATATGTGTTTTATAATATAATGAAGCAATACTTTGGTTGGAAGCATCAAAAAACTAAAAATGATCAATAAATATTTGCTGAGAAGTTGGTATACTAGATTTTTGTTAGTACTTGCAGCTGTGCTTCAAATGCTAATGAACTGATTAACCAGTGTGACAATAGTAAGACAGAGGCAGGTTAGGGCATTTTCATGGATACTTTATACTGTAATAATAATTCCATGTAAAAACATAAATTATTTTGAATTATCAGCTACTAAAATGCTAGGATCACTTTCTACTGAGAGCTAAAATATTTGGAAATGAGTAAGAGATACTCTATTTTGAATTATAAGTACAGTCACATAACTCATTTAAGCTTATGGTATAATTATATCTTAATTCATAATTAATACTGGCACAATTTCCAAATTTCAAATATTATTTGTATTAAATGGATACTATCTAAAATGAATGATACAAAAATTGTCATCAAGTAATTAAAATGCATGAAATTAGTCACATAAATGAAAGTAACTTCTGTTGACTTAGAAGACTCATGAGCTAAAAGGCACAGCAGCTCTGCACTGATAGCTGTGTCTGTTACAGAGATATGAAATATTAGCAATCTCATTTCATTAGGGATCGGTCCTCTTTGATTTTCACTAGGTTACATACAGTGCACTGTGTTTAATATATCCAGCATGTAAATAAACGAGCATTCCTATTGGTCATTGCATTTCAACTTTTAGGAGTCAGTAAATATTTTCCTGAATTAAAATTGATTCTCTTAATGATTACTTACATAGAATAAATAACACAACATGAGAAACAAAGAACTATAGTGTTTAAAGAAAATTGTAATTTCATTTAGCTCCAGCTTCCTTCAATGTAAATATAAGTTTTTAGGTATGATTACATTTTCTTTTTTAAAAAGTTAATATCGATTCATTTTAGATTTTACATTTGCATTCTAATCCCACTCATCTTTCCATCCCCTCGCATCTGCCCTCTGCCCTTGCAACCTGCCCCACAAAACAAAATTTAAAAGAATAACCAAGAACCAGAAAACTAACCAAACAGAAATTCTTTGGGCAGAAGTTGTAGTGTGGCCCAGTGAGTCACAGAGTATACTCTTCGGTCCAAACACCTTTACTTATAAGTGTTCATTGTAATGAGTCACTCGTCTGGTTCGAGGCCTCTGGCTTTTGCTGCACTATCAATAGTGGTCTTTCTGGGGTTCCTCTTGAATATCCTGTTGTTTGTCTGTGTGGTGGAGTTCCTACGGTGTTAGATCTGTAGGTCTGGCCTCTTCCCATGCTCCCGCTGCTCACAGATGAGGTGAATGCTGGGTGGGCTAACTCACAGCCCTGGTTCTGGGACTAGCTCAGACCGCCAGCTTTCCTTTTTCATCCCCACCCAGGTGAGCCCTCTACTACTATCTCCACTAGGTCACCCAAAGCAGTAAATAGCAAGAAGAGGGGTCAAGTCGCCAACTCTCACACCCTGGGGTGGCGCACCTGTGCTCGCCATCTGGGTTCACTCTCGCCATGGCTGTAGGAGTTTATGAGGGGTAAGATCAGCTCTCCTGTTCTCACATTCTCAGGGCTGCCTCAACTGCCTTTCCAGCAACAGGGGCAGCTCTCGTGAGCTGCACTGCTGAGGTGCAGGGCCGCTTTGCTGTGTGCTGCCGCCTGTGAGGGGCAGAGTAAACTTTCCCGCTCTCATGACCTTGGAACCATCTTTCCCATCTACCGCAAGTGGAAAGGGGACAGGGGAAGGCATCCTTCCCTTACCCATGCCACCACGTGGCAGGCAAAGGGGCAGGGGACAAGGTCAGCTCTCATGTTCTCAAGACTGACTCACCTGAACTCTGACAGCAGGGTTAGCTCTACTGTGCTGTTTGGATGAGATCCAGCACTTGATCTCTGGAGCGCTGCAGCTGGGGAGAGACAAGACTAGCTCATCCACTCTCATATGCCAGGACTAGTGCTTGTCCCTACAGTAAGGGGTGAGTCTGGAGGGGAGTATCTTCTCTTTACCTGTACCACGATGTGGCAATAGGACCAGCTCTCCCACTCTGCCACTTTCAGCGTGGTTCACCACACCCTTACTAACAGCAACAGCTCTACTGTGCTGCCCATGGAAGGTGTAGGGCCTGCTCTCCCAAGTGCTGCTGTTGATGAGGGGCAGGGCCAGTTTTCTCTAGTGCTGTAGTCATTGAGGTGTGGGGCCAACTCTTTGCAACCCTCTCGTCACTGTCTTTAGTAGTAACAGGAATTATGGACTTCAAGACAGATTGAAGCTGCAGCAAGGCCATGGACCTAGACATGGCCCTTGGCAGCCGAAATGCTGGGATGACACCATGGCCCCAGGTAGCAGTGCGGGCCATTCAGAACTGTATGATCCCAGCAGAAGCATAGATCATGGATACCAACATGATAGCCCAGACCCCTGACTTCTTAGTGGCCCTTGGTGGCAATACAGGCCATGACTTCAACACAGACTCCACCTGCAGTTCAGTTGAACAAAAGGTACAGATATTGTCCTTTGCAGCAGCCTGAGCCCACTTGACACCATAACCCTGGTTGGCATTGCAGGTCACTCAGATCAGTGTGCACCCATCAGCAGCAAGGTCCTGGAACACCAACATGGCCCAAGTGGTGACCCATATACCAGGTATCTGCATATCCCTGAATGGAAACAGAAGCCCTAGACATCAATGCTGAGTTTGGCTGCCACAGGGCCATGGATCCAGACATGGCTCTGGCCACTGCTCAGGCCCATAACATGCCATGGCCTAGGGTGGCAGCACCTGTCACTTAGGTGTGTATGGACCCAACAGTGGTACAGACCTAGGACACTAACATGGCCAGAGGAGGCAGTCTAGATCCCAGGCACGTGTGGTCTTTGGTGACAACACAGAAAACAGAATCCTGCTTTGGAAGGACCTGTCCTTGGCAACAGCCCAGGCCCAGTTGTCATCTTGACTCTAGCTAGCATTAAAGATCACCCAGATCAACAAGCCTCCCCTGACAGCATGGCCCCCAGTTTGAGGGATTTTATTGCTGTGAAGAGACTATGACCATGGCAATTCTTAAAAGCAAAACATTTCATTGGCATGACTTACAGTTTCAGAGGTTCAGTTCATTATCATCGTAGCAGAAAGCTTGTCAGTGATGGTGCAGCAGCTGTAGTTGAGAGGCCTATATCTTGCAGGCAGTAGGAGGTCAAATGACACACTAGACCTTATACTGAGTATAGGAAGCCTCAAAGTTGGCCATTACAGTGGCACACTTCCTCAAAAAATGCCATACACACACCAACCAAGTCACACCTCCTAATAGTGCCACTCCATATGAGACTGTGGAGGCCAATTGCATTCAAACTACCCCATTCTGAACGCCAATATGTCTCCAGGTGGCAGCCCAGACTCTCAGCATCTGCTCATCTTTCTATGGTAAGAGGTGTCCTGGCTTTGATAAGGCCTCACATTCAGGGATGGTCCTCAGCTACAGTTCAGGACTGGCTGACACCACAGTCCCAGGTGGCAGCACAGGCCAGGTAGATCTACATGGTCCTGGTGGCAGCTTGACCATCAAGTACCATCATGGCCTCAGGTGTCGGCTTAGACTATGGGACTCTGCATGATCCTCAGTGGTGAGAGGAGTCATCACAGAACCCATCCACAACAGGTGCTGACCCAGCGTCTAGGTATCCACAAGGCGCTTGAAGTTAACAGGAGCCAGAGACATCAACAGAGACCCCCAATGCTGTGTTAGGGCTGTGGCACATGACAGCAGCCCATGTCAAGACATCACCATGAACCTGAATAGCAAATTGGCCAACTATATTAGTCAGTTCCTTACTGCACTCACTCCCTAGATCCACCTCTCTCTCCAGAACATGAACTATTCTGCCTCCTACCCTCTCTGGTTCCCCTCCCCATACTCACCATAGTGGTGCCCAACTGCCTGGCACCAGACATTGCTGGTTGATTTTTTTGCTCAGCCAAGCCAAAAAGCATGTTGCTGACCTGTGGCTATCTTCAAGTGCCCCTGGGCCTCAAATTCCATTTTCTTTAAGTTTTGAAAGATATGTACATTGGGGGCATATATGATTTAAATAAATTTACATATTCAATAGAAACATTTCTTTTATAGATTCTACTAGGCAAAATTGGCTCCATGAAATATTTAAATACTGATTTTTTAAAACTAGTTTCATTTCCTCTCACCCTCACTTTACAGTTCAGAACTTACCAGACAAGGTTTTTTGTTTCCACTTCCTGATGCTGGCTAGAATCACTTCCCTCAAGTGTTACTTGTGTTTTGTTGTTACCCATACTCAGTTAGCAAGTATGGGTATGTCCTGTCTTGTTCAACCACCCTTCACTCTCTGTTGTCTCTTTCCTTCCTTTATGCTACTTATGACTCTACACACAGATCACATTAGTGCAGATTTCACGGACTTCTCTCTTAATAATCTATGTTCTTTTTTAAAATTCATTTCCTTTACAAAGGGAGTCAATTTCTCATTATTAATGTGAATAAATTTGAATTAAGGGTATATAATTGTTGTTAAAAAGCATCAAATTATTTGAAAAGCTACAATTATGTTCTTGTATCATTCAAGAAGGCACTACAATGTATGCACAAGTATTCTAAACATCCCTATGTATACTACCTACAAGGTCCACATATGAATGATATTGCCTCTTTACTTCTATATTGTGTGAAATTGTCATCTAACTAAATGTCTGCCTTCACAGGTTATTCCATGGGCTCCTGTATTAGCTCTGTCAATTAAGGTCACCTTTTGTACAGTACTTATTATTTTTTAGTCCTCCACATTTTCATAGTATCACCACAGTGTTATTTTTATGAAAGTGAGCGATATGATATCTATAAACTTATTACAATAAATGTTAGGTTTATTATCTCATGCATTTTGGAGTATGTTATTCCTAAAATGTAAAGAACTCCTTTCCTTAATACTCTCAATAAGATAACTACAAACTATAAACATACTTTTGAAGTATACTAGTTACTTTTCTCTTGTTGATACACAATGCTTATAAGAGAAAGTGTTAACTTGGGCTTACAGGGGCAGAGGTTGGTGTCTATAATGGCAGAGTGATGGTAGGACAGTGTGAACAGCTGGAAGGTCATAAGAGAACACCCTGAGCATGTCACCAGTCTTTTGAAAGCACAAAGCCTGACCCCCGGTGACACACTTCCTCAAGCAAGGCCAAACTGCCTAATCCTTCCCAAACTGCCACCAAATGGGCACAGTCGATCAAATGCCCAAGATTTTTAGGGTTATATCATTCACACTACCGCATTAAGTAATAATGGAAACACTAAAAATCAATATTTGTTTCTAGTAATAATAATTGAAGCACTAAAAATCAGTATTTATTTTAAAAAATCTTGATGGTTCATGTTGGGGCTTTTATTGTACTCCATCAAGAAAAGGTCTCAAAATCTTTCATTTGTTTATTCATTTATTTTTAAATGAAAATAGATTCTTCTCCCAAACCAACCATCCCAACTACAGTTTTCCTTCCTACCATTCCTCCTCCATTCGGTACATTTCCCCTTAGTTTTTCTTCAGAAAAGTGTATGCTTCCAAGAGACTACAACCAAACCAAACAAACAGAACAAGATACAGTATAACAAGGCAAAGACAAGGGAACAGAACAGGAGGAAAAGAATCTCAAGAACAGGCAAAAGAGTCAAAGACACATCTGGTCCTACTGGCAGGAGACTCAGAAAAACACCAACCTACAAATCATAACATAAATGCAGAGGACTTGGTCCAGATGTGCGTATACCCTGTGCTTGCCACTTCAGTCTCTGTGAGCCGTGTGAGTCCTGCTTAGCTAATTCAGTGGGCCATGTTCTCCTGATGTCCTCCTTCTCCTATTTCTCCTACAGTCTTTCCTCCCTGGGTGTTCCCTGATCTCCAAAGGGAGGAACTCAAAAGAGATTTTCAACTTAAACTCTTTTATTACCCAGAGTCCTAATGTTCAGCAGCCTGGGAGGGATCATTGCTCTAATTCAAAGGCTGCAGATGGGAGCGGGAGCCCAGACCCACAGTCAGGCATTATGCAGAGGAAACATTAGGAAATGCTGAGGGTTTCTCAAAATTCCATTTCAAAACTAAAATTTTGATAGTTTATTAAAATTTGGATATGATGGCTCATGTCTATAATCGTTTCCCTAGAGAGGATAAGGCAGAAGTATCTTAAGGGCAGTGGGCATGGCCAAAACCCATCTCAAAACAAAACAACTAAAAGCCAAAAAATAAAAAAAAACAAAAACGTGCAAACAATAACAATGACAAAAATCCAGTAAAAATAAAACCCAATGAAACAATGCAAATATTTAAAATAATACATGTAGATAACATACACACACAAAAGAAATGAAAAAATAAAAAAACTTTCAGTATGGCTAATGAAATTGTTTCTAACCATTTTATATAAGTGGGTTTTGTCCTGTGTGTCTCAGTCATGTGATCCCAGGACTAAACTGCTATGAACTGTATCAGATGGAACAGAGAGTGAACCACAATAAGTTCTCATCATCGACACTTAGATGTATTATGGTAAAGCCTATATCTTAAGTATTCAAATGATCTTTCCATAAGGACATGTGTTTAACGACAACTTTAAGATGACAATAAAACTCTCCAATGAAAGTCATACATAGTATCTTTTCAACAGAGGTACAATTTAAGAATTAGCTAGATAAATTATACAGGTTATAAGTTAAGTGTGTATTAGAAGATTCATAACTGCAAACCTTTCAATAGAATAATATATTTTATATATATGTTTTAATACTAGTGATGTTTTTATTTTTATTTTACCTTTTTCTTAGATATACAGCAAGAGACAGAAGATATACAAAATTCATTGATAAAAGGACAATATTCCATAAAATACAAGTATTAAAACACAATATAACATGTATTGAATATATAATCTATCAGGGAAACTGTGGGGAATGACTTTAATCCCAACTCTCTGGAGGCAGAGGCAGAGTTTGAAGCCAACCTGGTCTACAAAATGAGTTCCAGGACAGCCGGTGCTACACAGAGAAACCCTATCTCAAAAACAAAACAAAAAACAAAAATCATAAGCCAAAAACCAAAACACAGAAAAGAAAGAAAATGAAAATAAAATTTAACCCAAGTGGAGTTTTTCAGTTACTTTCCAAATGTAACTATTACTGTCCTTATTGCTTTCCATTGCTTAATACTTGAAGTTCTACTCTGCCACTATCTTCATCTTTAATGTCAGACCCCACAAATATGGTTAATTATTAATTTCATGGAGAGAAAATTTCTACAAATGAGATGTTTCCTGCATGTCTGTAGTCTTGGGCATATGTGAAATATAAAAATGTTCATCTAAAGAATATCTTTCTCATATTTAATATAATGGCAAAAGAAATTAGCTGTACTCAGGTTAAGTGCAGATATTTTCAAAAGCAAAATAATCGCTCTCAATTCCATGAACTCTGCTGGAGTCTTTCTAATGTAGGTCATAATATTACTGCCTACTTAAAGCTCATTAAAGTTTGTCTTGTGTTATCCGTCCTTGCCAAGAAGGTCAGCACACATACATTATTCACGGAAAGCACAGTGAACTTTAAGTAGGAAGATTACATTAGAGGGAAAGGAGAAAGCCTTCATTCTCCATTCCAACCCATGCTGTTATAAAGGGCTACTGTGGACACTTTCTCCTCCCCACTTTAAAGTTTACCTCTCTTTTTATTATTTCTATCATATTCCTTTTCATCTTCAAAAATATTCCCATAATTCTACTTCTTTTCTATAGGGCATGAAGACACTGGCTGAGTTACTGTAAATCATTCACCATCTTCATGTTCTCAGCTGCATCTTTAAATAACTTATGCTGAAAAAGGCATTGTTTGCCAGATCATTTCCTCCTTCTCTTTGTCTAGAATAACACTGGGGTGAACTTAACTCAGTAAATAAAACAGAATTTGCCTGAAGATTTTAAACCAAATGTTCCAAGCTAGTGTTGTAAATTAGGTCATTAAATAATAGCAATTGTTCTGAAAAGGTTAGCAAACTTTAAAAGTCATCACAAATTCTGACACTTCCTTGATGACTGCACAGGTCCTTTCCAGGAGCATGTTTCTGGGACAGCCCATCCCCAGGAAAGGCCCATATCTGACTATATTCAAATGGCAGTTATACAATTGTGATTATTTAAATATCAATTATGACTTCTGAGGAAATGTTGGAACTGAAAGTTGAAAAAAATGCAGTCGTCCAGGTCACTGCTACTTCAATTTGAGTGATAAATACAAAAAAGTCAATATAAGAAAAATATCATTACAAGTAATTAGCTTAAATAAATAGTGAGATTTATCAATGCTTCCTACATTTATTTGCCCTTGAATACCTTTATTCATTTTTCATAGCTGGGTATAGTAGAGAGAAGAGGGAAATGTTTGAAAAGTCAAGCACGATGTGTCTTTCTTGAATCGGTATTTGCAGCAAGCAATGTGTTAGTGGATGGAGCTAAGGTTATTGCTTCTGCACCATCTGTGTGGGCTGAGAAAACTGGTTATAAACCCAAACAAGCAGCTTCATTACCAAGACAACAAAAATTAGCAACCTATATTTCTTTCTGCAAGGGAACACTAGTGTAGACAAAAATGCTTAGCCCTGAATCTGACAACTTTCCTAGAAAATTGCCTCGGTACAACAACCTGTTCTAACACCACTGTCTAGATGTTCTTATTTTTGAGTGTGTTAAAGATGGCCAAATTATCCAATTTGAAAAATTCTTCCACTTAAAATTCACCTGAGGAAAAATATTTTCTTGACTTATTCAGGTTTGAAACTCCTTTGACAAACATCTGGTTAATGAGTAGTGTTTCTTTACTTTGTATGTAATACCAGTATTTTGCTTCTCTAGGTTATTTCTGAATTGTTTAACAAATTGATTATCACATACAGTTCAGCATATCAACACATTTATGGCAATAGTTTTCAATAATCAAGACAGGAGGGCATCATGTGGCTTTAGTGATTAGTTCTTTATTGGACACTTACATACTGCATGCAAATGTACAAATAAGGAGGAGAAGAGGTAGATTCAAATGCAGAGGAACACGGCTATGTTCAGTGATTTTGCCATCTTATAGTAGGTAGAGAACTACAATCATTTCCAGGCTAGAGCAGTTCAGAGCAATACGACTTCTGAAGTGTGCCATATGTGGTAATTCTCCCCAGGAGAAACTCAGTTAACATTATGAGAACAAATATTTGCATTGTTATGAAGTGATGACTTGGTTCATAGTTTGTGCCCTTGGTCTTGTGTGGTATAAGACCCTGCTCTTCAGTGTTCTCACGAAAGCACACCTCCAGTCTACTTATGAAGAAAATATAAATAAATGGGAACTGCTGCACAAGTGTTCCATGAAGCTCTCAAAATACCAAGGAAGGAAAGCCTTCAAATCTTCCCAGCCTAGAAGAATTTGTGAGACATGTTGAATAACCACAACTTGGTATCTTAGGTAGATTTTGGGAAATATAAAATGGCATCAGGTAAACACTATCCATGCTCCTTACTTAGTTCATATTGCTATAAAAATAGCCTAAAATGTTATATCAAAATACTATTTCTTAATTTTATTTTTACTTTTTTTCGAGACAGGGTTTCTCTGTAGCTTTGGAACCTGTCCTGGAACTAGCTCTTGTAGACCAGGCTGGTCTCGACCTCATAAAGATCCGCCTGCCTCTGCCTTCCATGTGATGGGATTAATGCGATGCACCACCACTACCAGGATAAATACTATTTTTTATTCCATAGTTCATTTGATTTTGTATTTTGCTGCTGATTTCTCATCAGCATTTTGAACTTTTTGTATCTTCATCATCAGTGGATTTGTGTCAAAATTAGCTTTGCAGAAGAAGAATATTTGATGTTTATTTGACTTATTCCCCTGGAATGTTGTTCTTTGTTAGTATAGGTAGACTGTTATATTTTTCAAACTATTTGATATATTTGAAGAGTCAAAATTTTTTGCTTAGCATTTTCATGTCTTTTTGGAAGAAGAGTATTTTAAAATACCTGATTAGTCATAGGATAAGAAATTAAACCAATCTACAATTAGTTATTCCATCTATAAATAGTTATTCCATCTATTAAGCATGCAAAACTCCCTGGGAGGTTACAGCTTGCACACTGACTCTACTTACCTCTCCTAACCCTTGCCTGCATTGGTACATTTATAGCCTTGGATCTCATGAGGATCAAGAACCCACTAGAACTATGTGCACCTGATACAAACAGTGATCTTAATCAAATGTCTGTATAGAGTCTAAAAGTTCAGTATACCATGGCCAATAAAAACAAAAAGACAGTTACTGGGGTTCAACATGAAGACAAGGAAAGCTGAGCAGTCAAGCTACTGGCTCTTACCTCTACCTCAGTCCAAAATGGTGATCCTGCCTCCAGGAAACCTCAGAATGAAACTGAACTGAGAGCTCTTTCCTCCCATCTTATATTCTTCTCTAGTTCTGGGATTAAAGGTGTGCACAACTATTGCTGGGTTTCTGTGGCTAGATAATGTGTTTACTATAGTTAAAGGTGTGTGTCACCACTGCCTGATCTGTAAGGCTGGCCAGGGTGGTGTTTTACTCTCTGATGTACAGGCAAGCTTGATTTACTAAAATACAAATGAAATATCACTGTTCCTCAGACATTTGGTTTCCACCTATTATTGTTTCATATCTGGTTACTACTTTATTATAGCAAGATTATTTATTTTTTTTCTATTTTCGTTAAGCTTATTTCTAAATAAATATCCAAACGTTTTTATTTCTCTTTTAGATAAAGATGGGTAGCACGATAATATTATCCTCTTTTTTGACAAAATATAAAAAAGTATAGATTCATCTATTTCATGATAGTTTTAAAATTTGTTTTAGTAGTGGGAGGAAGTTCAGAGCTCCTCTCAGACTTTTCACTTTGCACTACTAGGGAAAAAGCTCCAGGTTCTGTGTTTGGGGCTTAAACTTGCCCTTCTTATGTATAACCCCAGAGCTGGGTTTTTGAAACCAGGCATTACTATATATCCCAGAATTACTTAGAATGTCTTTTCCTCCTGTATCGATCACTAACGTGTGGGAACTGCAGGCAGAAATCACTTCCCATGGATTTAGATTGGTCCTTTAAAATTTTGATTTACTGAACACATTTTTGTTTTAGAATGAGGAAGATATAGACTCTAAAGAAGAGAAATAAGAATAAGAGGAGGTAGGTGAAGCAAAATAACAAGGAGGAAGAGAGACAGAGATGAGAGAGAGGAATAGAGATGGAGAGAGATGGACACGAGAGAGAAAAAGAGAGGGAGAGAGTGGAAGAAAGAGAGAGAGAGATTTGGAAGCAAGGTTTTGAATCAATCTGAAAGCTAGACTAGAAAATTGCAATGTTAACCTTTTTCTAAGGCAATTGTGAATGAACATCAATACACCCCTGAAAAGTAACCAATGACCAACTAAAGTAAGGACACTCCAGACTACATTGAAGAAAGCCTTCTGTAGCATGGGTGGATGAAAACTCACAAGAGCTGCATGTTGGAGTCTACTTGTCCAACACACTTGCAACTCTTTTGAGGCATGGTCTTCTCTCTCCAGGAATTCTATACTGGTTGTATAAGTATATAGACTTTCAAGGAAGGTGTGTGTAGAGTCCTATATCCTTAGTAAATTTACTGAGTTTTGTAAGATTCTTCAGCTTTCTGATACTTACAATCTCTGCTAGCTTCCTGAGACTTATACACTCTTGGCCTTTCTAAATTGCATACAACTTCAAATCACAGGAAAGAATTACTCAAAGCATGAAACAATATATACATTTCTGTCACTGGTTTTTCTCTAGCAGTTAGAGAAAATGTTGGGAATATGTAGAAGCTTGATCACTTGTGATTCTGATGGTTGCAAAGTGAGGGCAAAATGACAAGACTGATAGCTATATTAGGTCACAAAAAAGGGATAATAAAGCTTAGTAAAGAGAGTATTAAATGAGAAAAAATATGATAAATATTGAATTAATTTCTCTTTTGCTGCACGGATAATACACCATGACAAAGACACTGGACACAAGGGAGAGTTTACTTTGGTTTATAGTTCCAGTTAGAGTATACATTCCATGGCAATCATGGCATCAGGTGATCAGAGAAAATGAGAAATCATATCCTCAATCAACCCAAACCAGATAGTGAACTGGAAGTAGACTGAGACTAGAAACTCTCAAACCCACACTCAATGACTAACTTCCTTATCAAGTCTACACCATTCTCCCAAGCAGTCTCACCAACTGAAAAACAAGTTTTCAAATACTTGAGCCTACTGAGAATATTTCTCATTTCTAACCACCACAAATATGAACAGATTGCAGTGACATTACAGCTTGGAAGATATAAGATTCTGCACACTGTCTGTTGAGTCAGAAATTTAAAAGCAAATAATCTACATTTCAAATAATCTGTTTCTTTACCTAATATGTTAAAGTTGAACATTTTAAGTAAACTTACGATTTTTGTTATTAAATTCTTTGAAACTTCTTTTGGCACTTTTCTAAATTTGGATTGCATGCTGTTTATTGCCTTTATTAAAGTAGAAAACCAAATGTTTATTCCCTGTGCTCTCAATTTAATTATGAATGCTTTGCAAAGCAATGGTCAGATGTAAAAAAAGATGTCATCATTATTAGCAATGAAGATTATATTCCATACTTTGTAACATATGCATGAGTTTTACAGTCGTTATAGAGAGAATGCATTCGCTGGCATTTATTGTAAAAATGTGCAACAAAATTAGTATTCTTCCATCTGAAACTTTTCTCCAGTGTAATTTATTTCTAAACTTTTGAACATCCTCTGGACTAATTTTGTCATTATGTCACATTAGCACTAATTGAACAAACTCAGATTTAGAGCCTTGTTGTTCTAAATGAAACATAGTTTAAGTTCCAAGAAACACAGACTGTCATTGCTCCTTGTGTTAAATTAAATTGCTTACAAAATATATAGCTATGTCTAAAAGTAACTGGAGTTCATAGCTAAACATTTTTCTGAAACTTTTAAGAGAAATCACAATTATAAACAAATATTAAGAGCCTGATGAACTAGAAAGTGCTCTTGAGCAGAGAAGAAAATAATGGTACAAATATTGGCCTTTAGTATCTAAAAGCCTTCCAGCTTAGTGTGCTGTTGTCTTGAAATCTGAGAATACAAAATTGAGAAATACCTGAGTAGACAAAACAATATTATTGTAGCAATCGGAAAAGATACAAACCCCTAAGACTGCAGTTAAGAGTTCCTTTTATAGAGGATGCATGTAGATTCACAGCACCTTATGTTGGGTGTCTTTTAACCATTGGTAACTCTAGGTCCAGAGTATCCTATGCCTTATCGCAAGTAGATTAAGGTGCATACATGCACCTCCATACAAACACAAGCACATAATAAAAAATATCAGTTAAAGTTATGTTTGAGATAAGTTCTCACTATGTCATCCCAGCTAGTCTTTCCAGGTAGACTAGACTGACCTCCAACTGGCAGAGATCTGAATGCCCTACTCCCTAAATGCTGGAATTAAAGACATGTGATATCATACAGGTAGAAAGGTCTGTCAGGGATTGGCCTTGACAAAAATACTTCTTGCCAGGGTAGGAGCACAGGAGTTTAGAAATATTAGTAAAGAATATGAAGATGCATAAAAAATAACAGGACAGAAACCACAGAAAATATCAAGAGTGTATTTCAGTGACTGGAATAATAAACCTGCATTTATTTTTCCACAGCTTTTATACCCATTATAAATGGGGAGAAGGTAACAAAAGACTTTATTAACATGATACAAATGATAACTTACACAGTCAATCACTTTATCACTCTGAGACATCAAATCATTAGCATTCTGTTTTCTATGTAGCAAAGCTGTATCCTGAAGGCTTCCCCTCCCCAGGTGACCTCATAGTTACAAAAGAAGGAGCAGAAGTACATTTGCATATCCCAACCACCTGTAAGGATAGCATGGACCTACTTGAATGAGCTATTTTAAAGTTACAAGAGCCAAATAATCACATCCTGAGTTGGGATATCCAACTATGCTTGTCAATCATTTGAGTAAACTCCAAAACTCTCTGACTGCCAGACAAGGTGGAAATTGGTCCATGTTTCTCAGCCTCCACAATTCCTCCCTTTTTATTAGTTTTAATAAAGCCTATCTTTTGCAACAGGACAGAGGTTCCTGTCTGCCTTAGGTGAACAGTTTCCCGTTTCTCAGCCTTATCCACCTTTGGTATTATATTACATATTATAGTCATATATGCCCATGTCTTATGGCCTGGAAGAAAAAGGATCAAACTCATCAATGACTGCTGACCTCTGTAAACAAAGGATTAAGGGAGAAAATACTTCTGGGTTCTGTGTCTCTGAGCCAGTTTTTTGTCAAGAGAGTTCATCTGCAAGTAGATAATGTTTTGTGAATAAACATGCTCCTAATGGCTATAGTCTCCTAATTAAAGTAGAGGCAGATCACCAGGGTTGGGAATGCCATTTTCTGTCAGTGTAGAGTGCTTCTCATTTTTTTGTTGCATCAAAATCTAAATTTCTTATCAAATCTTTTAAATCCAAGCACTCATAGGAAATTCCAAAGTTTTCTTAACATTTTATGGTAAACTAAAACAGTTATAAATATTAACTGGTCAATACCATAATTCTAGAGTAGAAATTAACAATATACAATCAGTCACATCACAATTCTTTTAAACCCATTCTAATCAAAAGACAAGAAAAGGTTTTTCTAATGGGTAAAAGTCCAACCTCACTGCTGTTTTTTGTTTTGAGGTCTTTTTTGTTTGTTTGTTTGTTGTTGTTTTTTTTTTTTTTTTTTTTTTTTTTTTTTTTTTTTTTTTTTTTTTTTTTTTGAGACAGGGTTTCTCTGTAGCTTTGGAGCCGCATTGCTGTTTTTAAGTAATTGTCCATTGTAACAGCACCGGCAATTCCTTAGACTACCCTCCTCATATTTGAAGAGGGGCTTCAGTCACTAATTATAACTAGTCTATTTTCTCCAGAGGGGAAATTGAGATCTCAGTTATCAGGTCCAATATTTCAAGAGCAGATTGAATGCCATACTGACAAAACAAAGTTCTGTGTCCCAAAGAGTAAAATAGTCAAATATTCCATCTGCATTTCTGGTCAGCTCCAAGGTAAACAGGACTCACTCGGTCTGGAAGTCTGTGTAGCAAGTCCATCAAGAGGCTGGAAGTCACCAGTCATTGCCCCATCTTCTTTCCCTTGTCAGACTGTAGCAAGCTGTTATCAGAAATGAGGCAGCAGCAGGAGCGGCCTTAGTGGCAGTGTGGGTCCCGAATGCCCAAACACAGCTAGCTTCATGCTGCACAGAATGGTGGAAACAAGCTGGACGCATGCGTCCTAAGCTTGGTCCAGTGGATCATTTACCCCTTTTCTCTGCCTGTCGCATCATGGTGTGAGGAGGTCAGGATCACAGGTTCAAGAACCTCTTTCTGCTTCTCCTATGGAGTTTTCAGCAGTTGCCATGTCATCAGTGCTGGCATCCTCTACTGTATATGCAATCTCCTCCAGCTTTGTTTTCTTCCTATGAAAAAGGCACAAATATATCTTCATCCTCAAAATAATACAGGGTCAGGTCTTTTCCATAATCCAGAGCTAGAGTTTTTTCACCTTGTGTTACCAATGGTCACCTTGTGCAATCATGCCAAAATCTGTCCACGGAAGATTACTCTTGAGCATCTATAAAAGGTGTATGACTTACGGCATTATATGGCGATTCTTAATTCTTCTGATTTTATTCTTTTAAGTTGTTTTCGAAGAGCCATGGGCATGCTCCACAATTCCTTTTCACCATTAACAACATTATGCAGCTCTTTCACTGGAAGAACCATCTGCAAAATTTAGCATAACATCCTTCAAGGGATCTTTTGCTACAACTTTAGGAAAAATAAAGGAATATATCTGTGTAAATTGCAGCAACGATTAGTTGGGAAAAGATTATTAATCTGGCCTTCAAATTGAGCAAATGCAATTGCCCAAGAATCACTATTTTAAAATAACCAATTAATCTATTGCTTAGTATAAGGAACATTAATCATAGCTGGTTCCCTGCCAAAATATTTCCTATATTTCATTCTGCTCTTCTGTGCTAAGCAATCTACTGCTTCAAAATAAGGGCTTAATACCTTAGTTGGCAAAACAGGAAGGTGCAGCCATGAAAGTGGACCATTTTGCCATGAAACCATTGTAGGAGTAAGTTTTGTAGGTAATATACATTCTTGCCAAAGCTGACCATAATTAATATAATGTACTTGCTCTTTTGGTATAGTATATTATACCTGGGTGAATACCTGTCTGGAAACTTTTGTAATCTGTCTATTGGAGTTCGGATCACTGCTTCCTTTAAGAATTTTACTTAGTGGCTCAAAGTCTCCCATAGGAAATTTTAAATAAGATCTTTGCCACTGTATGACTTATTAAAAGTTTGTAAGCTATCTTTCTAATACAAGCTGCAAGTCTTCCTAGTTGACAGGAAAATGAAAAAAAGAAAGCATATTTAACAAATGGTGCTGGCATAACTGGATATCAACATGTAGAAGAATGAAAATAGAGCCATAGCTCTCACCATGCACAAAGCTCAAGTTCAAGTGTATCAAAGACCTCAACATAAAACCAACCACATTGAACCTCATAGAAGATAAAGTGGGAAGTACCCTTGAATGCATTGGCACAGGAGACCACTTCCTAAATATAACTCTAGTAGCACAGACACTGAGAGAAACAATTAATAAATGGGACCTCCTGAAACTGAAGAGCTTCTGTAAAGCAAAGGACATTTAGGTTGTTTCCAGGTTCTGGCTATTACAAAAAATTTTGCTGTAAACATAGTTGAACACATGACCTTGTGATCTGATTGAGCATCCTTTGGGTATATTCCCCAATGAGAGAGGACTAATCTCCAAAATATACAAAGAACTAAGAAATTGCTCATCAAAATAACAAATAATCTAATAAAAATGGGGTACAGACATAAACAGAGAATTCTCAACAGATCAATCTAAAATGACTGAAAGACACTTAAGGATGATAAATGGGCTGAGAAAGAAATCAGAGAAACATCACCCTTCACAATAGCCAAGAATAACATAAATGATATTGGAGTCGCTTTAACCAAACAAGTGGAAGACCTGTATGACAAGAACTTTAAATCTTTGAAGAAAGAAATTGAAGAAGACAACATAAAATGGAAAGTTCTCCCATGCTTTTGAGTAGGTAGAATTAACATATTAAAATGGCAGTCTTATCAAAAGCAATCTACAGATTCAATGCAATGCCCATCAAAATCCCAACAAAATTCTCCACAGACCTCTAAAGAACAATATTCAACTTCATAAGAAAAAAAACAAAAAACAGGATAGCCGAAACACTCCTGTACAATAAAGGAACTTCTGGAGGCATCACAATCCCTGATTTCAAATTCTACTACAGAGCTACAGTACTGAAAACAGCCTGGTACTGGAATAAGAACAGACAGGAAGACCAATGTAACCAAATTGAAGACCCAGATATCAATCCACACACCTATGAACACCTGATTTTTGACAAAAAAAAAAAGCATAAAAAAAGAAAGCATATTTAACTTGCTTATTTACACTTCACAGACATGTGGCTGGCCTCAAGTTGCCGTTCCCTGAGGCTACTTTTATGCAGCTTGACTGTCAGGTCAGGCTAGGCTCATGGCTAAGGCTGAGCTGCACAGCTGGGCGCAAGCCATGGTCCCTTTTCCACTTAGCTGTCCTGCCTGGGTACTTGGGACCAGGCGGCCAGCCCCTCATTTCCTGCTCTGCCTGGGCATAAGCCACACTTTTTACCTTTAACAGTCCCATCAGAGGTCAATATTAGAAGCAGCTGATAAATTTACAGGCTCTCAGATGACCGCCATTGTACTTGCTCTGAGACCACTGCATTCACAAGCTTAGGCGGTTATAGCTACGCCGATTTTTACTATCCATGCTTATTTATTTTAAATCTTATAATCATAAAATTAGGAGAATTCTGGAGTCCTCTCCTCTGTTAAAAGCTATAGATATATCCAAACAGGCTCCTTGGCTCATGGGCCAAATAGCCTCTAGGCATTTCCATAGAACAACTCAGGAAGCTTACTGTGGGGCCCTTTAAACTTTTTTGTCTCCTGCCTTTCCTGGCTCCACCGCATAGTGTGGGTTAGACTCAGCTGGCTATAGCATGTGTGCATGGACTGCCACAGTCTCAGCGGTAACTCAGGCCATTACTAGGTCAAATGCTGTATGCCCTTCACTCTTCCCACCTGCCCAGAAGCATTAGAGGCTGCAGCTAGGTGACCACAGCACCACGTTTTGCTGTGGTGAAGGCGAGACCATATTTTAGCCTCTCTAAGTCCCGAAGCAGACCGAAGGTGGTGGCAGATGCCACCATTCCAGAGGTGGGAATATAGTATTTATAAGCTCTAAATCTCTCTACCTTTGTTTCTGCTCCACTTCACCTCCTCTAGCTATCAAAAGACACATCCAAGCAACTGTAGCGATAATTAAAAACTATTTCCTTGTCCCATATTTACAACTATTTACAGTTTTACTCTTGATTTTCCCCTGCCTTTCTCTTTCCTTTTTTATTATCAATTATTTATTTTCAAGCACTCATTACTCACTTCTCCACCTTTGGTGCAATTTTCTTGCGAGGTTCCTCATGTACTTTCCTTGCCTGGCCACATCTGTGCAATTTGGGGCTCACCAGTCAGTACCACATTTTGACACCACCCTTTTTGCTGTGACAAAAATACTTCTTGCCAGGGTAGGAGTGTGAGAACTTAGAAATATTAGTAAAGAATATGAAGATGCATAAAAGTAACAGGAGAGAAACCATAAGAAGTATTGGGAGGTCATTCCAGTGACTGAACTCAACCATTTATTTTTCCACAGCTTTTATATCCAGTGTAAACTGGAGGGGTGGAGGGTTAACATAAGATTTTATTAACATGATACAAAGGATAACTCACACAGTCAATTACTTTATCACTCTGAGACATCAAATCATTAGTATTCTGTTTTCTAGGTAGTGAAGCTGCTCTAGATCACCTATCCTGGTGGCCACCCTTCCCCAGGTGACCTAAGTTACAAAAGAAGGAGCAGAAGGTTACATTTGCATACTAACCACCTGTCATAATGGCATGAACCTACTTGAATGAGCTATTTTAATGTTAATAGAACCAAGTAATCACATCCTGAGTTGGGATGTCCAACTATGCTTGTCGATCATTAGAGCAACCTCCAAAACTCGCTGATCATCAGACAAAGTGGAAATGTGCTGTAGGAATTCCTACCACCAGTAGCGTTTAAGTTACCTGCCCACTTGGGCATGTCCTCTTATACTGTTTATGCCGATGTAAAGTGCACAGCCAGCCATTTTCTTCGGCTTCAGAATTCTGTTGCTGTTCTCTGTTCCAGCAGAGGATTGTGATCTGTGAGTCTACCCCTAAATAAATAACCCTTTATTATTCTCAATTCTAAAGTAGTGTGGGATTTCTTTTAAGTGTCCTTCTTCAGAAATGGGTCCACATTTCTCAGCCTCCGCAAATGTCTTTATAAAAAGGAATAAAGAATCCATGTACACATATATACTTTGCCAAAGTTCCTCTTTATTCTAATAATACTTAACATCTAAATAACTCTTTTAAGAGAAGATTTGTTATTGCAAAGGAATCATTAGAGAGTTAAACTGTAATGATACTGTATTTACAAACTAGAATGCCTCAAGGAGTTATCTCAGGTTGTGGGTATATTTACATCTCACTTACTATCATACAACATTTACTCTTGAGGCTAACTAGATACAATCAACAGCCAGAAATTATAAGAGAAATTATGTATGAGGTAATGATGTCTAAGAATTTAGATATACCTTTAGAATCACTCATATAATGATGAGCACGGTGTTTAAAATCATAAGCTCACTTTCTAACTATTTTTCTTATTTCTACCAAGGCAGAGTTATTACTGCAAGGTCAGTGATCTGCTAAGACGCTGGCTAAACAAACACTGAATTGTAATTGGTCATGTCTTATAGCATACATGTTTCTTTGAAAGAAATGAAAGACCCTAACCCTCATCAAGCAGACAATAAGGCCAGTCAAGAGGATATCCCTAGGTTTCAAAAGAACAAACTACACCCAGATGTTCTCTAAAGATAACCCTGGCAAAACATTCTGCGGATTTCCCGAAAGAACAAAGGCCCTGGAAAGTACCCCCTGCCTATACTCCTGAGAAGGAGAACAAAGGGCCTGGGAAGTCCCCCCCCCCATACTCCCTCCCCATGCTTGATCTTTAAAGTAACCAATCATCTACTGCCCCGAGTATAATGCTAATTTTGTGGTATTTGCCTTTAAAAGTTGCTCACAGGTACTGTTCGGGGCTTCTCTGGCTGTCAGGCTGAAGGAAGCCTGTTTGCACAAACGCTCAATAAACACCTCTTGCTGATTACATAGACTGGTCTGGTTTTTGGGTCCCTGGGGCCCTCTCTCAAGAAGAGAGTACCCCGAGTCTGGGGTCTATCATCTTGAAGTAGTATATGCAACAGCAATTACTAAGATTTTGCTTACCATTATGCTAAAAGCATAGGAAAGTTAAAATGTTTTTGTTTAAGTTAGTTGAAAGGTTCAATAATTTTCTAAATCAGGCATTGATGACTGTATTAATCTAGTTTTGAGGGAATTTGCATGATATCTATTTCCCAGAATACAAAGTAGCATTACAAATTTAAAGTGATTAATTTTGAAATAATTAGCATTTTGTAGTGTTATAATAACATCATTGTTGATAATATGAAAAAGTAAGCATCATTTGAAGTTTACTTAAAAGTTATGATCCACAGACCTCCATACACTTGATATATTTTATGTTGTACTAAATTTTTAAAAATTTCAACCTTAATGTCATTTTAGGAAAATATACAATTTATTTTCTTTTTTGAGAGTTAAAAATGTTTTGCTTAAATAAGCACATAATTTAAGATTTTAATTACAAGACGTTAAGTTTCTTTACATTATTCTATCAAACTGATGGAACATGCCATTAACTTTCTGGGAAAGAAGAGCATGAAAAGGTATGGAATTACTAAATTGGGACAATTATTATGGAGGTTTCTCAAAAAATTGTTGGATTTGAAATAAGAGTATGTGGGGACATAAACAATTTGTGGCAACACCATGGGAACATCAATGTTGATATTTCTCAAGAAAGGAATTTGGAAATCCTACAAATGTGAGGAAAAACCCAAGAATGCCTGCGATCCTCCTCATTTCTAGAGAAATGTAGGGTAAATGATAATCCATACCTCAGACATTGTTCTAAAGAAAAATATCATTGCTGTGCTTTATATAACCTGGAACATTCTGCCCATGAAGCAGGCTTCTCTGCTGAACTGTAAATTTGTAACTGTTATCAAAGGAGTTGTATATAATAAAAAGAGCCTTGTTGTGCAAAATGCACTCAAATGCATGACGGCCTAGAGTCTCCTGGTTTCCTGCTTGAGTTCTTCTGACATTAATCTGGAGAGGCCACTTGTACAACCTGTCACTGAGCTAAGCAAATTCTAGAAATTCTAGTACTGCTGAGTACATATGGTCTCAAAAACCAAGTTGCAGTCACTAATACTTTCTTATTATGTAATTAATCTAAATGTCAATGAGCAAATGTATAAAAACACAATTGCACACATATTTGTACATACACTCACATAAAGGGATACAATTATGTTATAGAAATATGAAATCCAGTCATCTCTGGTAGTGTGGAAGACTTCAGAAGTTACTGTGTTAACTGGAAAGCCAGACATTGGAGTGTCTCAGACTGCTGAAATCAGAAACCTGATCTCGTTTTGTTGAGAGCGGAACAGTGGTAAAGAGGATGGATTTGGGGAGTTGGCTGAAGTTAATGATCAGTGCTCATGGTATGTGATTCAGTAGCATGGATTTTAATAACAAGAGTGATCTCTGACCAACTCAGAGAGAGTATTCTAGATGTACCTCATACAGAGATGATAAAAGTTCTAGGTTTTTAAATCATTGAACAGTTATTCAATAATTTCATGCTCCAGTCCACAAATCTTATGTTCAATATGCCCATTTTATTTTACACAATTCTTTTCGTAAATTTGCCACCACACATTAAATTTGATAACTATTTCTCTTTCCTTGAATTATACTGTTACATCCATTTGACTCCCTCTTCAAGAATCCTTAATTCTTTCCCATCTCAGGTAGTTTTTCATTCTATTTTATTTTCCTTCAGGTGCTGAGAATTCAGCTTAGTTCTCATACATGCCAGGCTCTACTGTTGCATTACAACCACAATTGTAGTGCTGTTTTTCAAAAATCATTTTGCTTTCTAGAAACTAAACCACATATTAAATTATATTATCACATGAAATATGCACCATATTTTTATTACATTGTGTGTTTTATAGGAATGTGTGATAGAATCTTAATCTAGTTTGTGTCATATCTACATCTAGAATTAGTGTAGTGGTTTGGATGAGAAGTGTCCATGCAAAAACTTTGGTTTTTGACAAATGATACTTATTTGAAAGGTGATGTAACCTTAAGGTGTGTAGCATTACTGGAGTAAGTGTATCACAAGGGATAAGCTTTGGGGATTTAGAGTATTGCCTCATTGCTATCCATTTTCTCTGTTTCCTGTGTCTAGATGGAAATTTGATGAGACAGTTTTCTGCTTTGGTCCCCTGCTATCATTTTATCCCTGGCATTATGGAGTCATCCTATTGAATTATAAGCCAAAACAAATACTTTCTTCTATATGTTGCTTTTGGTTACAGTATCTCATTACTGTAACCAGAAAAGTAGTTATTCAATTAACCTAATTCAGCTTCTGCCCCTCAAAATCTCATTTTGCTAATCAGGAGGGCTTTTTTATATTTTAATTAAAATATAACAAGAAATTGAAATTATTTGATTAAAGGTGTCTTATATACATTTTTCTACTTAAAAATAATGTTAAATATTTTAACACTTTACACAATTGCACATTGTCAGATTTAATAACAAATTATAAAGAATCTGTTAGTTTAATATTTCTTCTTTCAAGTGTACTTTCAATTAGAAAACATTTTGGATCACTTTTCTAGATAACTGATTTTCTGCAAATACATTCTTTAGATAATCATATCTCTGAATTGTTGTATTTCATTGAATTATAACTGAGATATAAAAATTAAGAGGAAGATTTAAATTTGATCAATTTTAACACATTAAGTACCCACAAAACCCTTAACTAAGGAGAAAATTAATATTTCTTTCTCTTGCCATAATCCCTGTATCTCTTTATCTTCTGCCTTTCCTCCATCTTGGATTTCCAATGATCCATTTTCCTCTATTTAGTCTATATTCAAAATTTTCTTATATATGTAGGTGTGTTTTGATATGTATGGGGTATTGTATACTTGTATATATTCATGTATGCATACACACACAAACACACACAGACACATATATACATTTTAAATTGCTTTCTTTTTCTATTTCACTCTCTTTTAAAAGTTGTTTAGATAGTTTCATCACCTAGTACATGATGGACTTGAATGTCATATGATAATATTGCCTCAACTTCCCAAGTACTAGGAACAGAGGTATGTGCTTCTATGCTCAGTGTGTAGAGTACATTTTAATGGTTTCTTTTAATAATTATAATTTGGTTTTCATTCACATCATTAACTGTTTTTATATCTTTTTTTCTCCTTCTAATTCTAAAGAGTATATTCTATTTTTTTTTGTATATTCTACTACACTAGTGGATCACGTATGTTCATATGGTGAGTGGTGCTCCTATTTTTTCTGTTTTGATTATTGCAAATGATGTTCCTCTAAATGTTGTCACATGTATCTTATACCACTTTGTGTAAACATGGGATTGATAACTTTAATAAGACCTAGGGTGGAAAGACCAGTTGCAATATGCATACCATTTATAAGAGCTATAAATTTGAATTTGTTATTTATGTTTTTTAACATGCTTGTACATCATAACCATTTCTGGTTGATTTCTTAATCTTTTAACATCTCACCTGTAGATTTTATAACTGTCTTTACTGTCTTTTTTAATTTTTTTCTTATCTTTATTCCTTGAATAATTACTACATTTAAATTGGAGAACCCTTCTACTCTCATCATGTAGTTACTGATAGTTGTGAACTTTCTGATATGGTTGCTAGGAACCAAATTCTGTTCTTATGAAAGCGTGGCAAGTACTCTAAACTACTGAGTCCTTTCTTCAGTCCCCTTATTTTCTTTATTCCTCTTTCTTTCTTTCTTTCTTTCTTTCTTTCTTTCTTTCTTTCTTTCTTTCTTTTCCTTCCTTCCTTCCATCCTTCCTTCCTGTAGTAAAGGGAGCATGGGGCCCCCTTTTTCCATCCTACCTGGATCTGGCCACCTGGCTAGCTTAAACCCCAAAATAACCACACAGAGACTATATTAATTAAATTACTGCCTTGACCATTATATCTAGCCTCTTCTTGGCAAACTCTCACATCTAAAACTAACCCATTTCTATTAATTTGTGTTTACCACGAGATCGTGGCTTACTGGGAAAGATTCAGCATGTCTGACTCTGGTGATTTCATGGCGGTGGCTCTCTCTGTCTTCTTTCCAGCATTCTGTTCTCTTTTCCCCACCTATCTAAGTCTGCCCTATCTAAAGGCAAAGGCAGCTTCTTTATTTAATCAATGAAAGTAACACAAATGCAGAAGGACCTCCTACACCATTTCCCCCTTTTCTTTTTAAACAAAAAAAGGCTTTAACTTTTACATAGTAACATTACATATAACAAAACAGTTATCAAGCAAGAACTACAGTTACCATATTTATATCTACTTTATCTTTTATCGTAAGGATGGAAAACCATATCAATCTATTCTTCAACTCCATCAAAGACTCCAGAAGGATATAATATTACCTAAGTAAATGAGAAGTAAGCAACTTCCAAAATTCTAGAACTGACAGAGACATCTTGCTGCCTGTACAGTCACCCAAAAAGTTCCTCTGTACAATTGGGGCATCCATTTTCAGCCTACAGTCCCATAGTATCCAGCAGACTTTTCCATGAAGCAGGAAAATTCAAAGACATTCTTCTGTATTCTGCAAAATGTCTCGCAGACTCTTTCATGAGTCAGGAACCCTGAAAGATCATCTCACCTTTAGGCAAGTTCAGCAGTCCTCTTTCTGTGGGTTTTTTGTGTCCAGTTTATGCAACAGTCTAGACAAGAGCACTTTCTTGCCAAAATGGCTAAGGAGCCTCTTTGGTGCCCATCTTCCTCTTGAAGTAGATTGGTGCTGCCAGGAGCAGACATGTCTCATTGTGATGAAAAACCCTAAGTTATTAAAACATTTAAAATGCCATATTCTGTAGTCTTTGAGAGATATGAAAAATGTCTGTCTAACTGAAATATACCTCTATATATCTAGAAAATCTAACTAACCTGACTACAAGCTTGACTATATCAATGATTATCCATTAACAACCTATATTTCCTAATTATACATTACATTTTTTAAATGAACTACACAATCACAATACCTTAATCAAGAGCAGAAATACATATATAAAACAAAATTGACCTTAAATTTATGTCAATAAATCAATATTTATACCAATGCAAATTATTCATATCTATATCATATCCCCCTTTAAATGTAAAAGAACATTTATAAACAATATTTGGGAATATGGGCATAGTTTTTTCTCTCCAAACTTCTTCCTGCTGTATGGGGTGCTGTTCATCAGGTCTTTCATGGTGTATCCTGTATGCCAGGTTCATCTCAGTCACCAGTTGAGTGAAATAATTTTCTCAAGGTGTTCACAGTGACCTTCAGGAGGGCGTGGTATATCATAACATATTGGTCTAGAAGGAATCCACAGGGTCTCGTCCTTTGTGAAAACAAAAGAAGAACCTCTTTTCCAAAGCATCATATCCTTAGACCCAAATTTTGAAGCCAAGATACCTTTAGAACATATATGCTGGTTTAATTTAGCAGACCACACAATGAAATGTTGCTCTGTACTTAGCTCCTTTACAGTCAAAAAATTTAAAGAAAACACAATAAAATACATAATCCAGACATTCTGTGAATTTTCCATTTTTACATGGATTATTTTTACTCTGTTACTTTACTATGTCTTTTTAAAGACTTTACTCTTTTTTTTTAAAGCATCTCTCTATATTCTATTTCTTTTTTCTTTTAAGCCTACTACATACATTTATTCAACAGTGTGACCCATTAGAGGTCTTTTATGTCTTTTATGAATCTGTCCTATTGCATTGTCCTTAATTTTCTACTGTCTTGAAGAGCTTTTAAAATGTTAAGCAGCTTGTTTGCAGCTGTTCTGGATGTTGGGTCCACCTCTCTCCAGTTTCAAAATGGTGGACGTACCATTTCTGCTAGCTCTGGAGCTGCCAGGCAGGAGCTGTGCTCAGTAGTCCCACCCAGAGAATGAGCGTGCGACATATAAACACTTTTTATCTCAGCTACAGTCAAATCTGCCATGCAGAGCAGTGTGCAGCCTGGAAACTTCTCTCTGTATGGTGACAGAAATCTGCCATGCTCTCCCGCCTGTTCACACCTAGTAGACCTGATCGTGCTGCCTGTCCAGGCAGGTGCCAAACCACAGGCATGGTCTCAGTTACTTTGTTCCTGACCTTGAGTGGGCACACAAACATCCGGGCCCACAAATGGTCCATAGTCGGGAGTTTGCAGCAGTGGCAAGGCCCAGGAAGCCTCATTTTAAAATGGCACGGCTTTTTTCCTGCTGCTATTGCTGAGTCAGGCTCTCTGCAGCATGCCCCATCAAACAGCAAAAAGCTGTGTTAAACTCTCTTTCCTTTTAAAGCTCTCTCAGGTTTTTAAGTGGATTTAGTCCATCACATTGAGGCACCAATTTGTAGTAAGGAGAGCGTGGGGCCCCTTTTCTCTGTCCAGTCCGGCTCTGGTCACCTGGCTAGCTTAAACTGTAAGAAACACACACACAATCATTATTGCTTTTAAAATTAAGACTATTGACTCTCTTTGGTCCCTTTCTACCCTCTATAAATTTTTAAAAACACCATTAATTTTTTTTAAAAAGCCAACTGAAAATTACATGTGGTGGCATACCCCTGGAATTCTAGCACCCAGGAAGTGTAGACAGGAGGATCAGAAGTTCAAGATCATTCTCAGGTACAAGACAGTTTCAAGACTAGCTTGGGTTATAAAAGAACCTCCTTCAATGATTTGGATAAACCCATATAGGGTTCTAGTAGAGCTCACTTTAAACTTTCAGATTATATGAGGCACACAACTTCCATCTGATTGACACAAGGTATTCCAGCCTGATGAGCTGAGAATGAGAATTGCTTCCATTTATTAAATGACATAGGTATCACTAAACAATAATTTATACTTCAGAGTTTTCTCCAAGTGTCTTCAAATGTTAGAATCAGCTCTAATCTACTCACACCATTGGGGTCACCTCTTTCAGGGGGGAAGGGTTGGGCTGGAATAGCTCTCCTGCTGAAGTAGACTGGGAGGAACAGGACCAGAGTCCCAGACATTGTCCTTGGCCGCAGTTCAGGCAAGGAAGTCATTATGGCTTCAGTACAGGTCACTCAGTTCAGTATGGCCCTGGCAATAGTGACACTTTTTTTTATTTTCTGCATAGCTGTGAGTTTTAAATATTTTTTCTATTTTCCAAAGCATCATTTATCTCCTTTTATTTCAATGTGGGTTAACAGATTGCATTTTATCTTAATATTCATAATCATATTTAAGTTCATTTTGCAGTTTGATGTTTATTTTGAAGAATGTTCATTAAATATTTGAGAAGACATGTTCTACTGTGGGTGCAATATGGTATTTTCAAGCCTTTTCACCAATTTTATGCCTAGCTGTTCTAGGCCCTATAGATAAAATATCCAAGTCTCACCGTTGATGTCAATTCTTCTTTCTGGGTCTTAACTTTGTCTTATGTGGTAAACATTGTGTGCTCTGGCTGATCTGACTTTTGTATCATTATAAACACTTCACTTTTAACTCTCATAATGTCTTCTTTGAAGTGTCTTTTGTCGGATATTATACTTACTCTTGTGATCTGATGGGTTCTATTTTCATACATCTTTTGAAACTTTTAATCTACTTAATCTTTTAAAGAGGTTAGGGCTGTAACTGAATAGTAGAGCTCTTATGTAGCATGCATGAAACCCCAGGTAACATTTTAAATAGTTTATAAAGAAAACTTAATTTGTCTTTGTATCAAAGATGTGTCTGTTATAGATAATATGCACTTGAATCTTGTATTTTAACCCAGTGACACAGTTTCTGACTTTTAATGGCATATTTAATCAATGTATATTTGCTGTTAAAATTGTTAGGACTTTGTTTCTATACGTATATTTTACATTTTGTTATGTTTTTTTCCCTTATAGATGTCTCTGAATTCTCTCATAAATGCCATTTTTTCATTAAGTAGATGTTTTCCGAAGTAGTATTTATTTAATATTCTTCACTATACCTAAGACGTGTCCCTAGTAGTTGCCTTAAGATTTACTACATAAAGCCAACTTGTCAGAAACTGCTTTAGAACTTATACTAACAACTTCTCTGTCATATGAAACATTTTCTCTTAAAATTTCTTCCCCTTCTCTTTCTTTCGGTATAGCTGAAATTGTTGATCATTTTTAGACCTTTTTGGTCGAATTTTTGGAATTTATTATATATAAGATAATTTATTTTTCTCTCTGTTTATCTTTAAATTTTATCTATTGACATTTTGCTCCAGTTAGTTCTTTGAGCAATATATTAAAAAAGAGTAGGATTAGTGAACAACTTTATATTATTCAAGATTTTAATGGGATTGCTTCAAAATTTTCTTCATTAAGATTTATACTTGCTGTATATTTGTCATATATATCCTCTGTTATGACTAGGCATGGTCCTTCTCCCTACTCTTTATTTTGTGAAAGGGTTTTTCTACATCTATTGATATTATCCTCGGATTTTTTTATATTTAAGTGTACTTTTGCAATGTAGTATATCCCATATACTGGGTGCAAGCAGATTTGGTCACAGATAATATAATTGACATGTACCTATATTCAGTTTATAAGCACTCTACTGGATATATTCAAATATATTCAAGGATATTGGCCTATAGTTTTCTTTTGTTGTTGTTATTGCTATGTGTTGTTACTTGGCTTTAGTAATACAGTAATGCTGACTTTGTGAAAAATTGTTTGAAGCACTCCTTATTCTATTTTTAGAAATAATTTAAGAAGGATTGACTGTAGATCTTCTGCTTTGAATTCATCTGGGTCTGGGATGTTTTTCAGTTCAGAGGTTTTTTTATTGCTATGCCAATCATATTTGTCATGTGATTGTTTAGACTGTTGGTCTCTTCTTGGTCTAACTGTGGTATTTTGGCTAAGCCTAGAAAGTCATTCTTGTTTTTAGGTTATTCACCTTAATGGTGTACCAGTTTTTAAATATTCCCTTACAATGTTATGAACTTTTTTGGTGTGTGTAGGAATTATTCTATGCTCATTTCTGATCCCGCCATCTTGGTTTTCTTTGATTAGTTGAACAGAGGGTTTATAGACTTTGTTTATATCTTCAAAGAATGCTTTCTTAAATTTATTAATACTTTTTTATTTTTTCTTTAATCCTACTTAATTAATTCTTGCCCTGTTTTCCATTTTTTTGCCATCTGCTAGGTTTGTGTTCATCTTGTCTTGTTTATTTTCAAATTCTTTATTTGTATTTGTTCTCTTTCTGTATGTCTAATATAAGCAGGAAGGGAAATAAAGCTTGTTTCTAGGACTGGTTCTAATATATCCTAGAGGCTCTGTTGTACTGTTTTCATTTTCATTTGGTTACAGGAATATTTTTTATTTCTTCTTTTACCATTCATCATTCAGTAATGAATTGTTTAATCTTCATTAGTTTTTCTACTTGCTAGAGGTGTGTTTACTTTATAGTAAAAGAGGACACATGGACTTGTTTCAAATATTTTGAATTAGTTAAGATTTACTCGGTAGAATACCCTACAAATAACGTTAAGTTCATTTATTATAAGATTCCATTTAATTATGGTGTTTCTTTATTTATTTTTGTCTAATGAAGTAACTGGAGTATTAAAATCATCTCTTTAAAAAGGTTGGTGTTAAACTGTATCTTTAAGTCTGGTAGTATTCTTTTTACTAATGTAGGTGCTCCAAAATTTGGTACATTTATGTTTAAGACTGTAATATCTGTTTGGATAACTAATTACCTTAATTAGAAGAGTCTTTTCTAACTTCTGATTAGTTTTAATTTGAAGCCTATTTTCCCAGTTGTTGCCATGGTTTGCCACAAAGTTCCCTTGCTTCCTGGTCATATTTGATTTGGGTTCTTTTCCCATCCTTTTACTTTGTGGTGTTTCCTAATTAAAGCACTACCAATAAAAACTCAGAGAGAGAAATTGGGATTCAGCTTGAAGATTTGAAAGATAAAACAGCCAGCCACTGGCTCTTACCACAACCTCAGTCTGAAATGGCGATCCTGCCTCCTGGAATCTCAGAATGAGACAGTGTGTTGAGAGTTGTTTCCTCTCATTTTATATTCCACTCTAGGGCCAAGATTAAAGGCATGAACCACCCAATTTCTATGGCAACTAGTGTAGCTACTGGAATTAAAGGGGAGAGTCATTGTGTCTACTAGGATTGAAGGTGTGTGTTACCATAACTTGGTCTGAAAGGCTGACCAGTGGGACTGTATTATTCTCAGATTTTCAGGCAGTCTTTATTTATTAAAATACTATAGAATGCCACTACATTTCCTCTTATTGTCTACAATGAAAAAGAAGGCTATAACTAATATAAAAAACTATATACAATAAGTACAATAACTATGTAGGCAATAAATACATCAACAATGTCTATTCGATTTGCATTTGACAAATTCAGAGAAAATACTTCATATCTATCCTATCTTGGTGAGTCCAAAATCTTGTACCTAATTTACTTTTTATCATAATTTGCTTTCTATGTCTGGTAAACTATAACTATAGCTATCTAATCTTCAACTCCCTCAGAGACTCAGAAGGAGATAATATTAACAAGTAGGCAAGAAGTGCAAGCAAGCAACTTCCAAAAAATGTGAGTAATGACAGAAACAGCTGACTGCCTGATCAGTCACCCAAAACTTCTCTGCAATGTTGGGACATCCAATTCGGCCTACAGGCCTAGTATATTTGACAGACTTTTCTGTGAAGTAGGATATTTTGTGTCCTTCTTGTCTAATTAGTACAACATAATGTGAGCAGTCGAGGCAGGTGAATTTTTTTTGCCCCATGGCCTACTTTTGCCACAAAGAGAGTAACCACATGTGGAGTTTCTTTGATGCCCATTATCTTCTCTGAAGTAGATAAGTGCTGCCAGGAGCAGAAATGAAACATTGTCATAAAAAAAGAACCTAGGTTATTAAAACACCTTAAATGCCATATTCTGTAGATCTCTGCAGTGTTTGAAGATGACCTATCTATCTAAATTATATATTTGTTTTACCTTGAAAACATACCTAACGTGTCTACAAGTTTGAATATACTAAGTGATTAACTACTAACCTATATTTTTTGTTTTCCTAAACGGTTGATAATAATCATTTTCAAGGACTAGAAAATTGCATTACATTGTTAAATGAGCTGTATAGGTACAATTTTGTGACCAAAATTAGAAATGTATGTACAATGTGTTTTTAAAAATTAATTTCAAATTTCTATCAATATACAAAGTTTGTATGCAATATATGAAAGTAAAATCAATGTAAAATACTTAAAACTAATAGTTGCTCTTAAAAAGTAGATTCAATAATCTACCTTTTTATCTTATCATATCTATATCCTCCCTTTTCCTTTTCAGAGTAGATTCAATAATCTTTCTTTCTCTCTTACCATATTTGTATCCCCTTTATACTTTTTCTTTTCTTATTCTTTTTTTCTTTTTTTTTTTGAGAAAGGGTTTCTCAGTAGCTATGGACCCTGTCCTGGAACTCACTCTATAGATCAGACCGACCTTGAACTCACAGAGATCTGCTTGCTTTTGCCTCCCAAGTACTTGGATTAAAGGTGTGAGCCACCACCATCTGGTCTTTTTTTTTTTTTTTAATTTCAAAACAAGAACCTTAAATCTAATTTCCTTTGTTTGGCTTTTTTCCTGGCCATTATCCATTATAACTTGTAACCAACACAATAAATAAAAACAAACATCCATAATCCAATTTGTGGGAATGTGGGCATAGCTTTCTAGGCTGCTTTCTGCTGATTGGGGGCACTGATAATCCTATGGGGACCTAAAGAAAATTTAGGATTATGGTCAAGTCCTTAATGGAGTATTCTGTGAGGCTGGATCATTTCATTCAGCAGTCTTGAAGCAAGACAATATTGTATATATTGTCTTTGCTTACTATTATCTCATTGTCTCAGATTCATTTGAGATGCTCCAGCCATCCAGTAAGATTTTTCCCTTAGTTCATGCCTTTGTTTACATGAACGCATATCATACATCCCTATTATTTCTTACTTGACAATTAAAACCATCTTTACTTAGATTTATTACAAAAATTTTAGATGCCTAAAATTCCAGTGACCTATTCTTACAAAATATTAAGATTTGTTTTAAAATACTGCTTCTAGAACTATATTTTGTCATGGACTTTTAATTTGTGAATTGAAAAATAAATTCTAAAAATGACTTGTTACTTTAAATTAAGTAAAGCACAATATTTTTATAGTATTTCCCTACTATATTCATTCTTTATTAACTTCTAAAAAAAACAATTTCTCATATCAGCCAAAATCCTTTCTTGATTTTATTCACTCTGTTGACTATAGGAATTGATAATGCTGACCTACTATTTATAAAGTCCGTCAAGCTTATGTGTTATTTCCATTTCATTTGAGTTTAGGTATTTCACATAACTTTATTTTTAAGTTTCTTCAAACACAATAAAGATGCAGAGAATATTGTGGAACAGAAGCTAGGGTTTTTGTTTGTTTGTTTGTTTTGGTGGGTTTATTTTTCGAGACAGGTTTTCTCTGTAGCTTTTGGAGCCTGTCCTAGAACTAGCTTTTGGAAACCAGGCTGGCCTCGAACTCACAGAGATCATCCTTCCTCTGCCTCTTGAGTGCTGGAATTAAAGGCATGCACCACCACCACCCGGCCAGAAGCCAGGTTTTAAGATGATCATTTAAAAGATGAAGGATATAATTTGTGACTATGATTTGCCATTGTGAAAGTTCTTGAGTTAGTGATGCAAAATACATGTATAATACATATACTAACTAGTGAGAATATTCAGAGTATGTGAAATTAAGTTTCAGCATGGCCTAAATAAGAACTTAGACAGAATTCAACTTCTTGTTGGTCTTGAAACATGTACAAACTAATATATTATGCATCAATTTATTCTAAATTTTGAAATAATGTAAAATAATTTTTAATATTTGTCTGAAATATTTTATTTTAGTTTTGTTTGCCTTTTGTCTTTTAAGTTATATTGATAGATTCATAAATGAAGAGATGTTTGAGTATAATTTTGTTTCAGTAACTTTAATGAGATGCAATATACTAAGTCATCATAATGTGTACTATAAGAATAATATTGTTATATATTCTCTCCCAAAATACTTATTACATCACCTTTATTCTGAGTTTCTGATAATGTATTTTCCTTCAATGAGTGAATCAGGGAAATTTCATTGTGTTTGCAGCATGAACATCTAGCAAATGTCACCCTGGCTGTTTATGGTTTCATGATTGGGCTCTCAGCATGCTAACAATTCCTTAAAGAAATGCAAACCAATTTAAATATAATAAGGAAAATGCTTATCATAGAAAACAGTAGTGAAAACCCACAAGTCTAATCCTCCTACAATTTTATTTTATCCAGTAATTTTTAAAGGCTTGATTGGATTCAAGGGGAGGGGAGAAGTCTTACTGAAATGAAGATAATGACTCATGTGGAATAATTTGCTTTCCTCCAAATAAGCCATGCTAATTGAAAATTGTGGCTTTAGGGGTTAAGTTTAACTGCCTTTAAAATTATCCATTCATTGTTGACTAACTGTTCAGATGAGTTCTGACTAAAGCAGCCACCCTTTACAAAGGCTTTTGGCCAATGTCTCCAGATGCCAGGCATTCTCATCTCTGTTTATGTCCAGTAGTTAGCTGATGTAATGATATAAACCCATTCTGAGTCACCCAAAAAATAATTATCTAATCTTTTTGAATCTGATTTACACACATGATGTCCCTGGACTTTGAAAGAGAAAGATATTAGTTTCAAAAATCAGAAATAATGTTGGTATCCTTAATTATTCTCACTAAACAATATACATGTATTCAATGTTAAGGAATCTAATGAATACTAAAGAAATAAGAGCCACAAAAAAAAATGGCTAGTATGTGAGAACATAGAAAAGACCTGCATGTCTGCAAGACTGTGCTACTTTCATGAAGATGCTCATCCGAGAGGGAACTCTGTGATAGTCAGGTCCATGCTGCTTTATTACATGGCTACCCCAAGAGGAAAGAGGCAGTTGTGGTCCTGGGGAGATGTGCAACAGGAGGACAGATGAAATTTCATTTACTCAAATTTCACAGAAGCCAGTAAGTTTGATGTGTAGCCATCAAAGAAAATGCTGCTGCATCCAGTGATGCTTATCTTGTGCTTTAAATTTAGAAAGGTGCTAGAGTTGTCTTCCTGGGGAGGCTTTCTATAGTCAGGTATGGATGGGGCACGATTGTTATCCATTACTCACCTGTGCAGAACATAGAAGGGTGTACTGAAATGTGTATTTCCACAAACCACACTCTTCACAGGCAGGAGCTCTTGAGGTCATTCTGCAACATTATAGTGAGATTGTGAGTTTTGTTGTGTCTTTATGAATGTGAAAGCCTATTGACTTTCTGTGCACAGGAATCCCTACAGAGCAATGTCTGCAGGCCAGTGCTTAATGGCATTTGACTTAGTGGCACAGTCAGGGCATAACTGTTGAAGAGGTCATGGACAACACACATTCTTTTAGAAACCTGTTACATTTAGGAGGAGGAATGTGTCTTCCCTATTACCACCAAAACAACCATTAGAAACAGAAGAAATTATCGTTTCTTTCCCAATACATTCTTATCATGGCTTTGCACTCTATCAATTCCCGCTGAACTTGCAGAATGTAGTTTTTTACCCTTCCATCTTCCTGACAGTCACCTTTCTAAATGTTAACACAAACAATGGCCTCTCCTGCGAAAAGATATCTATAATTCATTTTCATTATGGTGTCTTAATTGTAACATTAATATATCTGCAGATGTTGATGAACTTTTCCATTTTAATCTCCATAGTTTACATTTAATCCCAGTAATACCACTTTGGATATATATCCAAAGGATGCTCAATCTTGCCACAAGGACATGTGCTCAACTATGTTCATAGCAGCATTGTTTGTCATAGCCAGAACCTGGAAACAACCTAAATGGCCCTCGACCGAAGTTTGGATAAGGAAAATGCAGTAGATTTACACAATGGAGTACTACACAGCAGAAAAAAATAACGACATCTGAATTTTGCAGGAAAATGGATGGAGCTAGAAAACATTATTTTGAGTGAGGTAACCCAGACACAGAAAGACAATTATCACATATACTCACTCATAGGTGATTTTAAACATAAAGCAAAGAAAACCAGCCTGCAAACCACAATCCCAGAGAACTTAGACAACAATGAGGACACTAAGAGAGACTTACACAGATCTAATCTATGTGGGAAGTAGAAAAAGACAAGATCTCCTTAGTAAATTGTGAGCATGGGGGAGGGTTGAAGCAGGGAGGGGAGAGACAGGGAGGGGAGCAGAGAAAAATGTAGAGCTCAATAAAAATCAATAAAAAAAAGTTTTGGTCTTGTTTAAAGGAAAAAATAAAAACAAAAGAGAACAAAACAGGCTTAAATTTCATGTTAGTCCTCTGTATTTTTTTCTTGACTTACTTTCTTTAATTGTTCTTATAACCTCCTTCAGTTCTATGTTCTCCTAGACATCTTTTGACATTTACAAGTATTCTCAGTGTCCTGCATCCTGCATTAGTATTTTCTCCATGTCTGCAAGGTTACTCCAACAATGTATACATATTTATTTGGTTCTTTTACTCATATAGTTAAATAATTAAAATGTAATGTGAGTCTACTGAAATTATCATTTATTTTTAATTGTCGGAAGTAATGAGTTGAATCTTGAAGAGAGTTGGTCAGTGCAAGTGAGGATACAGGGGAAGCATTCCATGGGTAGAAGTAAAAGATTATTAGGAGGACAAACTGATGGACTGCCTTTAAGTACAGAGGACAGCAACTTGGAGAAAAAGAAAAACAATCAGATTTTATATGATAGTCAGCAGGATGGGGGTTTTTGAACTGACAATGGCTGTGTGGATTAACCAGAAATTAGATTCCTTTCCCAGGGTAGTTGACCAGTGTGTCAGGTTAGGGAGGCGTGGCTTTCCTGGTAAACAGAAAACTGCTTATAAGACTCTTGAAGAATGCAGAATTTAGGCTTCTGTTTACTCAGTAACAATCCTGTGCTTAGTCAGGCAGTGTCCTTATGCTTAGGACATTGTCACTAGCACTGAAATTATTGTGATCAGGTTTGGACCTGACAGCGAATACAAATCTCAAGTTATGTGACAGGTCAGCATCTCAATCAACAGTAGTTATGGAGTTCTCCGTAGAGAACTTTATGCTTTACATGGATTGTTCAATTTATATCTACTTCTTCCCCTTAATTATTTTGATGGTATTGTACTTTGAAGTTTTGTGTTTATAAGCTTATTCCTAATATTAAAAATGGAATTCGTTTTTATTTATTATTTATTTATTTCTGAATGTGTGTGTGTGTGTGTGTGTGTGTGTGTGTGTGTGTGTGTGTTGCTTGGACATGGGTGTGCAGATGCATACATGAGGAAGTAGTGCAGTATATTAGATGTCTCCCTTGAATATTGTCTGCTTTCTTGCCATAACACAGAGAGAGAGTATCTCACTACATCAGAAGCTGACTATTTTGCCTAGGGTGGCTAGCTAGGCAACTCTTGGAATTTCTACTCTCT
>PVIU01017713.1:0-41151 GCA_004026605.1 Ondatra zibethicus
CTGCATTGCTGGTGGGAATGCAAGCTGGTACAACCCCTATGGATGTCAGTGTGGCGATTTCTCAGAAAATTAGGAAACAACCTTCCTCAAGACCCAGTAATACCACTTTTGGGTATATACCCAAAAGATGCTCAATCGTGCCACAAGGACATGTGCTCAACTATGTTCATAGCAGCTTTATCTGTCATAGCCAGAAACTGGCAATAACCTAAATGCCCCTCGATCGAAGAACGGATAAAAAAAATGTGGCACATTTATACAATGGAGTACTAAATAGCAGAAAAAAATAAAGACAGCCTAAATTTTGCGGGAAAATGGATGGAAATAGAAAGCATTATTTTGAGTGAGGTAACGCAGAGACAGAAAGACAATTATCACATGTACTCACTCATAGGTGGTTTTTAAACATAAGGCAAAGAAAACCCTCTTACAAATCACAATCCCAGAGAATTTAGAAAACAATATGGACACTAAGAGAGACCTACATAGATATAATCTATGTGGGAAGTAGAAAGTATAAAAAGACAAGATCTCCTGAATAAATTGGGAGCATGGGGACCTTGGGGGAAGGTTGAGGGAGGGAGGGGAGTGGCAGGGAGGGGAGCAGAGAAAAATAAAAAAAAATTAAAAACTAAAAAAAAGAAAAAAATAATAAAAAAAATTTAAAAAGCAACAAAAAAATCACTTATACACACACATGAAGTTTTACACCTGGATTCATCATGTGATTGAAGAGAAGTATGAAATCTAAAAGGGTAACTTTAATTTAAATTCATAGGCCTTTTCTCCATGTCACTTTTCAGGTATAAACAAAACAAAGAGGGAAATAATAATGTTTGAACATATTGTTGTCAATTATCAGATATTTTCAAAACCAGAGTAAATAATCATGTGAATCTGAATAAAAAAATAAAGATGGTATCTCAAAGTTGTTTTGATTTGCATTTCCCTGATCAGTAAGGAAGTTGAACATGACCTTAAGTATCTTTTGGCCATTTGAACTTCTGTTGAGAATTCTCTGTTCAGATCATTACCCCATTTTTTAATTGGGTTCTTTAGAATTTTGATGTCTTGTTTATAGAGTTCTTTGTATGTTTTGGAGATCAGACTTTTTTCTGATGTGGAGTTAATGAAGATCTATTCCCATTCAGTAGGATGCTTTTTTGTCTTAATGACTGTTTCCTTTGCTTTACAGAAGGTTCTCAGTTTCAGGAGGTCCCATTTATTCATTGTTGCTCTTATTGTCTGAGCCACCGGGGTTTTACATAGGAAGTGGTTTCCTGTGCCCAAGTATTGCAGGCTGCTTCCCACTTTCTCTTCTATCAGGTTCAGTATGGTCAGATTCATATTGAGATCTTTAATCCATTTGGACTTGAGTTTTCTGCATGGTGATAGAGAAGGATCTATTTTCACTTTCCCACAGGTTGACATCCAGTTATGCCAGGACCATTTGTTAAACATGCTTTCATTCTTCCAATGAATAATTTTAGCTTCTTGTCAAATATGAGCTCTTCATAGGTTTGTGAATTAATATCCAGGTCTTTGATTCGATTCCATTGGTCAATGTCTCTGTTTTTCTGCCAATACCAAGATATTTTCATTACTGTATCTCTGTAATAGAGTTTGAAGTCAAGAATGGCAATGCCTCTGGAAGTTCCCTTATTGTACAGGATAGTTTTGGCTATCCTGGACTTTTTGTTTTTCCATATAAACTTAGTTATTGTTCTCTCAAGGTCTTTGAAGAATTTTGTTGGGATTTTGATGGGGATTGCATTGAATCTATAGATTGCCTTTGGTAGAATTGCCATTTTTACTATACTGATCCTACCAATCCAGGAGCATGGGAGATCCCTTCATTTTCAGGTATCCTCTTTGATTTCTTTCTTCAAGGTTTTAAAGTTCTTGTCAAATAGATCTTTTACATCTTTGGTTAGTGTTACCCCAAGATACTTTATGCTTTTTGTGGCTATCGTGAAAGATGATGTGTCTCTGATTTCCATCTTTGTTTATTTATCTTTTTTTGTATATGAGGGCTACTGATTTTTTTGAGTTGATCTTGTATCCTGCCACATCACTGAAGGTATTTATCAGCTGTAGATGTTCTTTGGTAGAGTTTATGGGGTGACTTATGTACACTATCATATCATCTGAAAATAACGAAAGTTTGACTTCTTCCTTTCCAATTCAAATCCCCATGATGTCCTTATCTTGTCTTATAGCTATTGCTAGAACTTCAAGCACTATATTGAAGACATATGGAGAGAGTGGACAGCCTTGTCTTGTTCCTGATTTTAGTGGAATTGCTTTGAGTTTCTCTCCATGTAATTTGATGTTAGCTCTCAGCTTGCTGTATATTGCTTTTATTATCTTTAGATATGATCCTTGTATCCCCAATCTCTCCAAGACCGTTACCAAGAAGGGGTGTTGAATTTTGTCAAATGCTTTTTCAGCATCTAATGAAATGATCATATGTATTTTTTCTTTCAGTTTAATTATATGATGGATTACATTGATATATTTTCATATGTTGAAACATCCCTGCATCTCTGGGATGAAGCCAACTTGACCATAATGGATAACTATTTTGATGTGTTCTTGCATTCGGTTTGCTAGTATTTTATTGAGAATTATTTCATCGATATCCATGAGTGATATTGGGCAAGCATACAGAACACTGAATAGACTGAATTAAAAGAAAACATCCCCTCGCCATATAATAATCAAAACACAAAACATACAAAACAAGAATGAATATTAAGCACTGCAAAGGAAAAATGTCAAGTAACATATAAAGTTAAACCCATCAGAATTACACCTGACTTCTCTATGGAAACCATGAAAGCCAGCAGGTCTTGGATAGATGTGCTGCAGACACCAAAAGACCATGGATGCAAGCCCAGACTACTATACCGAGCAAAGTATTCTTTCACCATTGATGGAGAAAAAAAGATATTCCATAATAAAAACAAATTTAAGCAATATGTAGCAACAAACCCAGCCTTACAGAAAGTACTAGAAAGTAAACCACAACTAAAGGAAGCAAACAACACCCATAATTACACAGATATCAAACAACCATCTACAGCACAACTCAAAGAGGGGAAACACACAAACTCTAACACCAATAAATAAATAAATAAATAAATAAATAAATAAATAACCAGAGTTAACAACCACTGGTCATTAATTTCACTTAATATCAATGGACTTAGTTCACCTATAAAAAGCTACAGGTTATGAGAATGGATATGAAAACAGGTTCCAATATTCTGCTGTTTACAAGAAACACACCTCAACCACAAAGACAGACATTATCTCAGAATAAAGGGTTGGGAAAAGGTTTTTCAGTCAAACGGCCCTAAGAAACAAGTGGGTGTGGCTATACTAATATCTCACAAAATCGACTTCAAACTAAAATCAATCAGAAGAGATGGAGATGGATACTTTATACTCATAACAGGAATAATCAATCAGGATTAAGTCTCAATCCTGAAAAAATATGCCCGTAATATAAAAGCACCCACATATGAAAAAGAAACATTACTAGAACTCAAAGCACACATCAAACCCCACGCACTAATAGTAGGAGATTTCAACACTCCTCTCTAATCAATGAACAGGTCAACCAGACAGAAACTTAACAGAGAAAATGAGAACTAACAGATGTAATGAATCAAATGGACTTAATAGACATCTATAGAACATTCCACCAAATAGGAATGTATATACCTTATACTCAGCATCTCATGGAACCTTCTCGAAAATTGATCACATACTCGGTAACAAAGCAAACATCCACAGATACAAAAAAAAAATTGGAGTAACCACCTGTGTCTTATCAGATCACTATGGTGTAATGTTAGAATTTAAAAAAATTCCACCCCCAGAAAGCCAACAAACTCATGGAAACTGAAGAGTCAACTACTGAACCACTCCTGGGATAAGGAAAAAAATAAAGAAAGAAGTTAAAGTCTTCCTTGAATTCAACGAAAATAAAGATAGATCATAACCAAACCTCTGGGACACTATGAAAGCAGTGCTAAGAGGAAAGTTCATAGCACTTAGTGCCCACATAAAGAAAACGGAGAAAGCACACATTAGTGACGTAACAGCACACCTGAAAGCTCTAGAAAAGGAAGCAGACTTACCCAGGAGGAGTAGAAGACTGGAAATAATCAAACTGATGGCTGAAATCAACAAAATAGAGACACAGAAAACAATCCAAAGAATCAATGAAACAAAAGCTGGTTCCTTGAGAAAATCAAAAATATCGACACACCCCTATCCAAACTAATCAAAAGTCAGAGAGAGAACACTCAAATTAACAAGATCAGAAATGAAAAGTGGGATATAACAACAGACACTGAAGAATTTCAGAAAATCATTATTTCTTTCTACAAAAGCCTGTATGCCACAAAATTGGAAAATGTGAAAGAAATTGACTGTTTTTTAGATAAATAGTGTATACCAAAATTAAATCAAGAACAGGTGTACAATATAAATAGACCTATCAGTCGTGAGGAAATAGAAGCTGTCATCAAAAAGCTCCCAACCAAAAAGAGCCCAGGACCAGGTGTTTATAACTCAGAATTCTACCAGAACTTCCAAGAAGAGCTAATACCTATACTCCTTAATGTGTTTCACATAATAGCTATAATTTTTGTGTTCACATTTAAGTAGGTATTTAGTTCCTTTGTCCCTTTTAGTTATTTCTCAGATTGTATAAATGTGAGTAAACAAGCTGTATTACTAAAGTACTCCCATCCTAGCAGAATAACCAAAGACCTTTGGGTTAATTCTTGATTTCCCATTGGATCTGGGTTTGTTCTGGCACCTGCTTTTCTCTTGTTCATAGTGATTCTCTTCAGGGGTTAGATAAGCTTGAGAATGAGGTCATGTGAAAAGATACAATGGGGCATCATCACAGAAATATAACAAAAGATTTTGTTTGGAAATAAATGAAACAAATTGTTTCAATGGTGGTAAAAGTTGGGAGACATTTATGAGGTTTTTGCCAGGTCTTATGACCAAGTGTATCAGGATTATTCTCACGTCACAAGTGGTATATTTGGCGAACAGGCTGTGATGATGACTATGTGCTTAGTTAAAACGTTATTTTCTCAGGGTATCATTTAAAGCTTTCCATAAGCTTACCCATTAGGGTAATATTTAGCCAAAATAGGCCCAATCCCCCACTGATTATTGAGATTTTATAGCGAAAACAAATAATATAATTGAAAATTTTTGATTCCCAAATGAAGTACTAGAATTTTAAACAGTACTCTACCACATTTAACTCCTTTCTTTTTTTTCCTTTCTTACTTTTTTTCCCATCATTTTGTTACTTACAAAAAATACCAAACCAAATTCCCACTCCTTCCACTCCTCCCCTCCTCCCAGCACAGACCCTCCCCCCACCCCTTCAACCCTAGGGGCGTGCCATGCACCCTGTACTGTGGAAAATCCAAGATCCTCCCTACTACATCTAGGTTGAGCAAGGTTTATATCCAAAGAGACTAGGATCCCATGGAGCCAGTATATGCAGTAGAGACACATCCCAGTATCGCTATCAGTGACCCCTCAGTCGGCCCCAGCTGTCAAGCCCCTTCAGAGGGGCTTGGCTCTTCGCATGCTCGTTCACTTCCAGTCCAGTTGGAGTTGAGTTCCCATTAGTTCAAGCAAACTGTCTCAGTGGATGACCCCCTCATGGTCTTGAATACCTTGCTCATACTCTCATTCCTTCCTCTCTTCACCTGGATTTGGGAGCTCAGTCCAGTGCTCCGATGTGGGACATTGCCTCTGTTCCCATCTGTTGTTGGAAGTAGGTTCTATGGTGATATTTAATATAATCATCAGTCTGACTACAGGGTAAGGACAGTTCAGACACCCTCTCCTCTATTGCTTAGGGTCTCAGCTGGGTTCATCTCCGTGGGTTTTTGGGGATTTTTCTAGAGCCAGGTTCTTGCTAACTCAATAATGAATCCCTCAATCAAGATATCTCTTTCCTTGCTTTCATAACTGTCCTTCCTCCATCTCAAGCATCCCATTCCCTCAAGTTCTCCTCAACCACCCTTCTCCCTGCCTCTACCTCCCAGCCCCCTGCTCCCAAATTTTTGTCTGATTCCAATTTCCAGGTGGGTCTATAAATGTTTTTCTTTAAGTTCAACTTATTACTTAATTTCTCTAGGATGCTGAACTATAGACTTGTTGCCCTTTGTTTATGACTAGTATCCACTTATGAATGAGTACATACCATATTCATTTTTTTGGATCTGGGTTACCTCACTTAGGATAATGTTTTCTAATTCTGTCCATTTGCATGTGAAATTCAAGATGTCATTTTTTTTTTTTTTTACTGCTGAGCATTATGCCAATGTGTAGATGTGCCACACTTTATCAATTCTTCAGTTGAGGGACATCTAGGTTGTTTCCAGGTTCTGGCTATTACAAATAATGCTGCTATGAACATATTTGAACAAATGCTCTTGTAGTATGATTGAGAGTCTTTTGGGTATATTCCCAAGAGTGGAATTGCTGGATCCTTAGGTAGGTTGATTCTTAGTTTTCTGAGAAACCGCCACACTGAATTCCAAAGTGGTTGCACAAGTGTGCATTCCCACCAGCAATGGATGAGTATTCCCCTTGCTCCACATCCTCTCCAGCATAAGCTATCATTGGTGTTTTTGATTTTAGCCATTCTGACAGGTGTAAGATGGTATCTCCAAGTTGTTTTGATTTGCATTTCCCTGATAGCTAAGAAAGAAGAACATGACCTTAAGTGTCTTTAGATCATTTGAATTCTTCTGTGGAGAATTCTCTCTTCAGCTCTGTATACCACTTTTAAATTGGGTTATTTAGAATTTTAATATCTAATTTCTTAAGTTCTTTATATATTTTGGAGATAAGTCCTTTGTCTGATGTGGGGTTGGTAAAGATTTTTTCCCATTCAGTAGGCTGCCTTTTTGTCTTATTGACTGTGTCCTTTGCTTTACAGAAGCTTCTCAGTTTCAGGAGGTCCTATTTATTTATTGATGCTCTTATTGTCTGTGCTACTGGGGTTATATTTAGGAAGTGGTCTTCTATGACCATGCATTGGAGGTTGCTTCCCACTTTCTCTTCTATCAGGCTCAGTGTAGTTTGTTTTATGTTGAGGTCTTTATTTCATTTGGACTTGAGTTTTGTACATGGCGACAGATATGAATCTATACTCATTCTTCTACATTTGTTGAAGATGCTTTCTCTTTTCCAATGTATCTTTTTTGCTTCTTTGTCAAGTATCAGGTGTTCATGGGTGTGTGAATAAATATCAGAGTCTTCAATTTGATTCCATTGGTCAAAGTCTCTGTTTTATGACATACCAAGCTGTTTTCATTACTGTAGCTCTGTAATAGAGCTTGATGTCAGGGATGGTAATGCCTCCAGCCGTTCCTTTGTTGTACAGGATTGTTTTGGCTATCCTGGGTTTCTTGCTTTTCCACATGAAGGTGAGTATCGTTCTTTCATGGTCTGTGAAGAATTGTGTTGGTTATTTTGATGGGGATTGCATTGAATCTATAGATTATTTTCAGTAAGATTTCCATTTTTAATATGTTGATCCTTCCTATCCAGGAGCATGGGAAATCGTTCCATTTTCTGGTATGTTCTTCAATTTCTTTCTTCAAAGACATAAAGTTCTTGTCAAATAGGTCTGTCACATCCTTTGTTAGTGTTACCCAAAATATTTTATGTGATTTGTGGCTATTGTGAAAGGTGATGTTTCTCTGATTTCTCTCTCAGCTTCTGTATCCTTTGTGTATAGGATGGCTGCTGAATTTTGTGAGTTGATATTGTATCCTGCACTTCAATGAAGGTATTTATCAGCTGTAGGTGTTCTCTAGTAGAGTTTTTGGAGTCACTTATATACACTATCATGTCATCTGCAAATAACAAAAGTTTTACTTCTTCCTTTCCAATTTGAATCCCCTTGATCTCCTTATTTTGTCTTATTGCTGTTGCTAGAACTTCAAGAACTATGTTGAAGAGATATGGAGAGAGTGGACAGCCTTGTCTTGTTCCTGATTTTAGTGGAATCGCTTCGAGTTTCTCTCCATTTAATTTGATGTTAGCTCTCAGCTTGCTGAATGTTGCTTTTATTATCTTTAGATATGATCCTTGTATCCCTAATCTCTCCAAGACCGTTATCATGAAGGGGTGTTGAATTTTGTCAAATGCTTTTTCTGCATCCAATAAAATGAGCATATGTTTTTTTTCAGTTTTTTATATGGTGGATTACATTGATTGATATTTGCATGTTGAACCAGCCCTACATCTCTGGGATGAAGCCTACTTGGTCATGATGGATGATTTTTTTGATGTGTTCTTGGATTCGGTTTGCCAGAAGTTTATTGAGAATTTTTGCAGCCATGTTTGTGAGTGAGATTGGTCTGTAATTCTCTTTCTTAGTTGAGTCATTGTGCGGTTTTGGTATCAGGGTAGCTGTAGATTCATAAAAATAGTTTGGTAGTGAGTCTTTTGTTTCTATTATGTGGAAAACTTTGAGGAGTATAGGTATTAGCTCTTCTTGAAAATTCTGGTATAATTCAGCACTAAAACCATCCAGGCCTGGGCTTTTTTTACTTGGTAAGTTTTTGATGGCATCTTTTATCTCTCACAGTTTATAGGTCTATTTATATTGCTCACCTGGTCTTGATTTAATTTTTGTAGGTGGTATCTATCTAAAAAAAATGTCCATTTCCTTTACCTTTTCCAGTTTTGGGGAGTACAGGTTTTTGTAGTAGAACTTAATGATTCTCTGAATTTCCTCTGTCTGTTATTATGTCCCCCTTTTCATTTCTGATTTTCTTAATTTGGATGTTCTTTCTCTGCCTTTTGATTAGTTTGGGTAAGGGTTTGTCAATCTTGTTGATTATATCAAAGAACCAGCTCTTTGATTCATTGATTCTTTGTATGGTTTTCTGTGTTTCTAGTTTGTTTATTTCAGCCTTCAACTTGATTATTTCCTGTATTCTTCTCCTTTTGGATGAGTCTGCTTATTTTTTTCTACAGCTTTCAGTCGTTCTGTTAGGTCATTGATGTGAGCTTTCTCCATTTTCCTTATCTGGGCACTTAGTGCTATGAACTTTCCTCTTAGTACTGCTTTCGTAGTGTCCCATAGGTTTGGATATGTTGTGCCTTCATTTTCATTGAATTCAAGGAAGGTTTTAACTTCTTTCTTTATTTCTTCCTTCACCCAGGAGTGATTCAGTAGTTGACTGTTCAGTTTCCATGAGTTTGTCGGCTTTCTGTGAGTAGTATTGCTGTTGAATACTAACTTTACTCCATGGTGATGTGATAAGTCACAGTGCATTACTCCAATTTTTTGGTGGGTGTTTGCTTTGTTACCAAGAATGTGATCAATTATAGAGAACGTCCCATGAGGTGCTGAGAAGAAGGTATATTCATTTTTGTTTGGGTGGAATGATATATAGGTGTCTGTTAATTCCATTTGATTCATTACATCTGTTAGTTCTCTTATTTCCCTGTTAAGCTTCTGTCTTTCTGACCTGTCCATTGTTGAGAGAGGAATGTTGAAATCTCCTACTATTAGTGTGTGTGGTTTGATGTGCTATCAAGTTTCAGTAATTTTTCTTTTACATATGTGTGTGTTCTTGAATTAGGGGCAGATATATATTCAGGATTGATACTTCATCTTGTTGAATCGTTTGTGTTAAGAGTATATAATGTCCTTCTTCATCTCTTATGATTGATTTTAGTTTGAAATCAATTTTGTTAGATATTAAGATAGCCACACCCACTTGTTTCTTAGGTCCATTTGATTGGAAAGCCTTTTCCCAACCCTTAACTCTGAGGTAATGTCTGTCTTTGAGGTTGAGGTGTGTTTCTTGTAACCAGCAGAATACTGGATCCTGTTTGTGTATCCATTCTCTTAGTCTGTGTCTTTTTATAGGTTAATTGAGACCATTGATATTAAGCAATATTAATGACCAGTGGTTGTTATCTATGGTTATCTTTTGGTAGCAGTGTTTGTGCATTTCCCTTCTTTGGGTTATGCTTGTGGGGAGTTATCAGATGCCTGTGTTGTTGTTGGTGTAGTTAGCTTCCTTGGGTTGTGGCTTTCCTTCTAGTACTTTCTGTAAGGCTGGGTTTGTGGTAGGTATTGTTTAAATCTGTTTTTGTCTCTGAATATCTTTTTTTCTCCATCATTGGTGAATGAAAGCTTTGCTGGGTACAGTAGTCTGGGCTTACATCCATGGTCTCTTAATGTCTGCAGCACATCAATCCAGGACCTTTTGGCTTTCATGGTTTCCATTGAGAAGTCAAGTGTAATTCTGATAGGTTTTACTTTTTATGTTACTTGACCTTTTTCTTTTGCAACTTTTAATGTTCTTTCTTTGTTTTGTATGTTTTGTGTTTTGATTATTATATGGTGAGGGGATTTTTTTTTTGATCCAGCCTATTTGTTGTTCTGTAAGCTTCTTGTACCTTCCTAGGGATATACTTCTTTAGGTTGGAAACTTTTCTTCTATAATTTTGTTGAATATATTTTCTGTGCCTTTGAGCTGGAATTCTTCTCTTTCTTCTACCCCTATTATACTCAGGTTTGGTCTTTTCATGGTATGCCAGATTTCTTGAATGTTTTGTGTTAAGATTTTGTTGGATTTAGTGTTTTCTTTGACCAAAGAATCTATTTCCTCAACAGAATCTACAGCACCTGAGATTCTTTCTTCTATCTGTTGTATTCTGTTGGTTATACTTGTCTCTGTAGTTCCTGTTCATTTACCCAGATTTTCCAATTCCAGAGTTCCTTTAGTTTGTGTTTTCTTTATTGCCTCTATTTCAAACTTCAAGTTTTGAATTGTTTCCTTCACCTATTTGTTTGATTTTTCTTGTTTTTCTTGTGTTTCTTTGAGGGACTTATTCATTTCTTCCAGCTTTTTGTTAGTCTTCTCCTCCATTTCTTTAAGGGAGTTTTTCACTTCCTCTTTAAAGGACGCTATCATTTTCATTAAGGAACGTTTAAAGTCATTTTCTTCCAAAACCTCTGGGTTAGTATTATCAAGTCTTTCTGTTGTGTGCACTGGTTTCTTTTGGTACCATGTTGCTATTTAGGATGACGTAGGTGTTCTTGCATTGGCACCTTCCAATCTCTTTCTTCAACTCTTATGTCTCTTCTGTCCACCAAGTATTGGTCTCCATGGAGCTCACAGGGAAGGATGCGTTGGGGGTGGGGTATATGGCTGTCTTGCAGCCCAGCTCCCTGCTGGCTGCTTGGAATGTGGAAGGCACCTGGATGAGGGGGGGCCCTTGGCCTTTCTCCCATGTGGAGGATTTAGGGAGTTGGTGGTCTGGGGTCCCAGGGCCACTGTTGTCTTACCTCTTATTTCCAGCAAGTATTGGTCTCCGTGGGGCTTGCAGGGAATGACGGGTTGTCGGCAGGGTAGATGGCTGTCTAGAAGGAACAGATTTTTTAAAGATCTAATTATTGTCATTAAGTCTTACACCTGTAAGAATGGCCAAGATCAAAAACACTGATAACAACTTCTGCTGCAGAGGTTGTGGGGTAAAAGGAACACTCCTGCAATGCTGGTGGGAATTCAAGCTGGTACAGCCCCTTTGGCTGCCAGTTGACAATTTCTCATAAAACTAGGAAACAACTTTCCTCAAGACCCAGTAACACCACTTTTGGATATATATGTGTCTCTGACACACAAACTGTGACTGCTCAGAGTAGAACAAGAGGTAAGTGACCAGCTCCCCAACTGGCCAGCACAACCTCTAGGACCTTGGTACCAGGGCAAAATGCCAGGCCCCTTTCCTACTATCCTTAGCTTCACTAGCCAGCCAGCAGGCAAGCCACCAGCTTACAAGCTGCTCCAACATGCCCCATTGATTATATCCTACAAGTCCCACTCCACCTGCACACCCACCCATCCCCAGAGACCTCAGCAACTCCCTGAGACACATACAATGACTGCACATTGCTGACCAAATATGGCTCCCCAAGACACAGATAGCAGCTGCAACATTCATTCCAAGAGAGGATCCCTGAGACATAGACATTGACTTCGAGGATTGGACCAAGAGGCAAAGATATTGCCAAAACCAATTGGAAGAAGAGATGGGTAGGTACCAATGCAAGAATTCATTCAACAACTACAAAGCAACATGGTAACTTCAGAACCCAGTGGTCATACAATAGGAATATATGATCAATCTAACCCAGAATAAGCAGAAGAAAATGACCTTAAATATAACTTTATGAAGATGTTATAGACCCTTAAAGATGAAATGAAACATTCCCTTGAAGAAATGCAGAAAAGACAAGCAAAAATTGTAAGAACTCAGAAAATCTCTTAAAGAAACCCAAGGGAAAAAAACAAACAAACAAACAGGTGAAGCGGCCAATTCAAACAGTTTAAGGATTGAAAACTGAAATAAAAGCAATAAAGAAAACACAAACTGAGGGAATTCTAGAAGTATAAAATCTGGGTAAACTAACAGGAACTACAGATGCAAGCATAACCAACAGAATACAAGAGATAAAAGAGAAAATCTCAGGCATTGAAGATACATTAGAAGAAATAAATTCATCTGTCAAAGAAAATATTAATTACAACAAAATTTTAACACAAAACATTAAGAAAATCTGAGATACCATGAAAAGATCAAACCTAAAATTAAAAGGGATAGAAAGAATTAGAAGAACTCCAGATCAAAGACAAAGAAATTATATTTAAAAAATCATAGAAGAAAACTTTCACAACCTAAATAATGATATGTCTATAAAGGTACAATAAGGTTACAGAAGACTGGCAATCTTACCAAAGCAATCTACAGATTTAACATAATGCCCATCAAAATCCCAGCAAAATGCTTCACTGACCTTGAAAGAACAATCCTCAGCTTCATATGTAAAAGCAAAAAACCCAGGATAGCCCAAAAATTCCTGTACAATAAAAGAACTTCTGGAGGCATCACAATCCCTGACTTCAAACTCTACAACAGAGCTACAGTTCTGAAAATGGCCTGGTGTTGGCATAAGAACAGACAGGAGAACCAATGGAACTGAATGGAAGAGCCAGATATTAATCCACACACCTTTGAACACCTGATTTTTTACAATGAAGCGAAAAATATCAAATGGAAAAAAGAAAGCATATTTGACAAATGATGCTGGCATAATTGGATCTCAACATGTAGAAGAATGAAAATAGACTCATATCTATCACTATGCATAAAACTCAAGTCCAAATGGATCAAAGACCTCAACATAAAACCAGTAACACTGAACCTTATAAAAGAGAAATTGGGAAGTATGCTTGAACACATTGGCACAGAAGACCACTTCCTCAATATAACCTCAGCAGCACAGACATTGGGAGAAACAAGTAATAAATGGGACCTCCTGAAACTGAAAAGCTTTTGTAAAGCAAAGGACATGGTCAACAAGACAAAATCACAACCTACAAAATGGGAAAAGATCTTCGCTAATCCCACATCAGACAGAGGTCTGATCTACAAAATATAAAAAGAACTCAAGAAATTGGTCATCAAAAGAGCACATAATCCAGTAAAAAAAATGGAGTACAGCATTCAAGCTGGTGCAGCCCCTTTGTATGCCAGTGTGGCAATTTCTCAGAAAATTAGGAAACAACCTTCCTTAAGACCCAGTAATACCACTTTTGGGTATATATCCAAAGGATGCTCAATCGTGCCACAAGGACATGTGCACAACTATGTTCATAGCAGCACTGTTTGTCATAGCCAGAACCTGGAAAGAACCTAAATGCCCTTCGAAGGAAGAATGGATAAGGAAAATGTGGTACATGTATATAATGGAGTACTACACAGCAGAAAAAAACAACATCTTAAATTTTGCAGAAAATGGATGGAGCTAGAAAAACTTATTTTGAGTGAGGTAACCCAGTCACAGAAAGACAATTATCACATGTACTCACTCATAGGTGGCTTTTAAACATAAAGCAAAAAAACCAGCCCACATATCACAATCCCAGAAAACGTACACAATAATGAGGACTCTAAGAGAGACATACATGTATTTATTCTACATGGGTAGTAGAAAAAAACAAGATCTCCTTAGTAAATTTGGAACATGGGGACCTTGGGGGAGGGTTGAAGGAGAGGGGTGAGGCATGAAGGGGAGCATAGAAAAATGTAGAGCTCAATAAAAATCAATTAAAAAAAGAAAAAAAAGAAATCACTCAAAAAAAAAAAGGTTACAGAAGACCAAATAGACTGGACAAAAAAAAAAAATCCCATTGCCACATAATAATGAAAACAAAAAACATACAAAATAAAGAAAGGATATTTAGACCTGCGTAAAAAAAAAAAGGCCAAGTAACATATAAAGGCAGACCTATCAGAATTACTCCCAACTTCTCAATGTAAACCTTGAAAGCCAGAAGGTCCTGGACATATGTTCTACAGACACTAAGAGATCACAGATGCAAGCCCATAATACTATACTCAGCAGATATTTCGATCACAATCAATGAAGAAAGATATTCCTTGATAAAACCAGATTTAAACAATATCTATATATAAACAGTCTTACAGAAAGTACTAGAAGGAAAACTCCAACCCAAGGATGCTAGCTGGACCCACATAAACATAGGCAGCAGATAATCTCACACCAGCAATCCCAAAGATTGGAAACACAGAAAAACTACCACTGAAAAGCCACAGGGATAAACAATCACTGATGATTAATATCTCTTAATATCAAAGGACACAATCCACATTCAAAAATACACTGCCTAAAAGAATGGAATCAAAAACAGTATCTGTCCTTCTGTTACATAAAAGAAACACAATTCAACCTCAAACATAGACATTAACTCAGAGGAAAATGTTGGGAAATACTTTCCAATCAAATTGACCTAAGAAACAAACAGATGTAGCTATCCTAATATATAACAAAATAACAAAAAGCTAAAATCAATCAGAAGAGATTGAGAATGACATTTAATATTCATGATGGGAAAAAACCAGCAAGATGACATGTCAATAACTGCACAGCTATGCCCCAAATACAAGAGTATCCTCATAGGTAAAAGAAACATTACTAAAGCTTAAATGTCACATCAGAACACACACTATAGTAATAGGAGATTTTAACACCCCACTCTCCCCAGCTGAGAAGTCAACCAGACAGAAACTTAACAGAGAACTAAGAGATATTATGACTAAGATGGACTTAACAGACATCCACAGAACATTCCATAGGAAACAAAAGAATATACCTTCTTCCATCACCTCATGGAACTTTCTCAAAAATTGACCACTTGCTTGGTAACAAAGCAAACATCCATAGATACAAAAAATTGGAATAAAACTCTCTGTCTTATTGGAACACAATTGCTTAATGATATGGGAGGTGATGTATGCTATGAATATATTATAGAGATGGATACTTTTTATTGGTATGGATCTTGGTCTATTGACACAAATTTAAGGCCAATTTTATTATATTTATATTTCTGCTCTTAAGGTAGTGTGTTTGTTTTACTGGATTATTTGTTCAAATGAAGGCAAATTTCTTGAGTTCTTTGTATATTTTGTATATTATAAAGTTCTTGTCATACAGGTCTTTCACTTGTTTGGTTTGAGATACTCTGAGATATTTTATGCTATTTGTAGCTATTGTGAAGGTACTATTTCTCTGAATTCTTTCTCAGCCCACTTATCATCTATGTAAAGGAGGGATACTGATTTTTTTAAGTTAGTCTTGCATCCTGCTACATTACTGAAAGTTTTTATGAGTTGGGAAAGTTCCTTGGTAGAATTTTTGGGTTCTCTTATGTAAACTATCATTTTATCAGCAATTAGTGACATTTTATTTCATCTTTTCTGATTTGTATCCCCTTGACCTCCTCTTGTTGTCTTATTGCTTAAGCTAGACCCTCAAGAACTTTATTGAATAGATACAGAGAGAGTGCACAATCTTGTCTTGTTCCTGATTTCAGTGGGATCACTGTGAGTTTCTCTTCATTTAGTTTGATGTTGGTTGTTTCCTTGCTGTATATTACCTTTATTATGTTTAGGTATGTTGCTTTTATTCCTGCTCTCTCCAAGACCTTTATGATGAAAAGATGTATTTTTTCAAAGGTTTTTTTCAGCATTTAATGATCATGTGGTTTTTAATTTTCAGTTTGTTTATATGGTGAATTACATTGACAGATTTTCATATGTTGAACCATCCCTGCATCTCTGGGATGAAGCCAACTTGATCATGGTGGATGATTTTTCTGATGTGTTCTTGGATTTGATTTGCCATTATTTTATTGAGTATTTTTGCATTAATGTTCATGAGTGAGATTGGTCTGTATTTCTCTTTCTTAGTAATGTCTTTGTGTGGATTGGGCATCACAGACACTGAGAGAAACAATTAATAAATAGACCCCCTGAAACTGAGAAGCTTCCATAAAGCAAAGAACACAGTCAAAAAGACAAAACAGAAACCTGCAGAATGAAAAAAGATCTTCACTAACCCCATACTGGACAGAGGGGTGATATCCAAAATATAGAAAGAACTCAATAAATTGATCATCAAAAGATAAAATAATAAAGTAAAAATAAATTGGGTACAGGCTTAAACAGAGAAATCTCAACAGAGGAATCCCAAAATGGTTGAAAGCACTTTAGGAAATGTTCAACATCCTTAGCCATCAGAGAAATGCAAATTAAAACAACGCTGAGATTTCATCTTACACCTATAAGAATGGCCAAGATCAAAACCACTGATAACAACTTATGCTGGAGAGGATGTGGGGTAAAGGGAATACTTCTCCATTGCTAATGGGAGTGCAAACTGGTATAGCTCCTTTGGATATCAGTACGGCAATTTCTCAGAAAATTAGAAAACAACTTTCCTTAAGACCCAGCCATACCACTTTTGGGTATATACCCAAAGGATGCTCAATTGTACCACAAGGACATGTGCTCAACTATGTTCATAGCAACATTGTTTGTCATAACCAGAATGTGGAAACAACATAAATGCCCCTTGACTGAAGGCTGAATAAGGAAAATGTGGTACATTTACACAATAGAGTACTACACAGTAGAAAAAAAAAACATCTTGAGACTTGAAGGCAAATAATTGGATCTAGTAAACAACATATTGAGTGAGGTAACTCAGACCCAGAAAGACAAATATTATATGTACTCACTTATAACTGGCTTTTAGACACAAAGCAAAGAAAACCAGCCTAAAATTCAGAATCCCAGAGAACCTAGACAACAATGAGGACCCTAAGAGAAACATACATGGATCTAATCTATGTGGGATTATAAAAAAACAAGATCTCCTGAGTAAATTGGGAGCATTTGGACCAAGGACGGGGGTTAAAGGGGAGGGGAGAGTAAGGGAGGTGAGCAGAGTAAAATGTATAGCTCAATAAAATCAATTAAAGATGTAACATATAATTAAGAAATATAGGTTAATAGGTAATTATCTATAATAGTCAAGATTCTACTCTTGTTATTTAGGTCTTTTTGATATATAGAGAAATATTTCAATTAGACAGTTACTCATGAAATCTTTCTGAGACCTTCAGAATATGGCATTTAAGATGTTTTAATAACTTAGGACTTTTCAGGACAATGAGACACATCTGCTCCTGGCAGCAACAATCTACTTCAAGAGGATAATGGGCATCGAAGAGGCTCCTCTTGGAGTTTGTTAGCCATTTGGGCAAGAAATTGCTCTTGCCTGAACTACTGGGCTGGACTTATAGGACCCACAGAAAAATTACTGCTGAAGATGCCTAAAGAAGGTAAGACAGTCCTTCGGGGTCCCTGCTTCATAATAGAGTATGCCAGACATTCTGCAGGACACACAAAAAGTGATAGACAAACTGCCAATATAGGTGGAAATGCCTTTGAAATTTCCTTCTTCATCTGCTGGATGCTATGGGTCTGTGGGCTTAAGATGGGTGGCCCGATGTTAAGAAGAAATTTGGGTGACTGTCGAAGCAGCAAGATGTCTCTGTTAATTCTAGAGTTTTACAAGTTACTCACAATGTACTTTCTGCAGTTTTTGATGGAGTTGAAGAATAGATGGTTATAGTTTTCCTAGTTTTTCTTAGATATAATAAAAGATAAAGTAGGTATAAATGTTGTAACTATAAACCTTTCTTGATACCTGCTTTGTTATATGTAATATTGCTATGTTAAAGTTAAAATCTTCCTTTTTATTTAGACAGAAAAGGAGAAGTTATGTGGGAGGTGATGAATGCTGTGAATATGTTTTATTGCCATTGGTTAATACAGAAGCTGCTTTCAGCCAATGGCTTAACAGAGTAAAGCCAGGCTGAAAGAGATATAAAGAGAAAGAAGGCAGGGTCAGTGAGATGCCATGTAGCCTCCAGAGGAGAAAGATACTAGCTACCCACTGAAACTTTGCCTGCAAGCTGCCATTTGAAATTTTGCCAGTAGGCCACAAACTTGTGGTGATGCCCAGATTAATGGAGATGTATTAATTTAAGATTTAAGAGCTAGATAGAATATGCTTAAGCTATTGGTCAAACAGCATCGCAAATAATATAGTTTCTGTGTGATTATCTTGGGCCTATGCAGCAGGGAATGAACGAGCAGCCTCTAGTGACAGATTAATGTTAGATTTCAGATAACACTTAATGTAGAAAGCCTACAAACTCATAGAAATTCAACAGTGCTCAATTGAGTCAAGGAAGAAATAAAGAAATTAAAGACTTCCTGGAATTCAACAAAAAGGAATTAACAACATACCAAAGCCCATGGGTCAGTATGAAAGTAGTGCTAAGAGGAAAGTTCATAGCATTAAGTGTCTACATGAATAAAGTGAAGAAATCTCAAACTAGTGCTGTAACAGCACACCTGAAAGCTCTAGAACAAAATGAAGCACACCCACCCAGGAGGAGTAGATGACAGGATATAATCAAATTGAGGGCTGAAATCAATAAAACAGAAAAAATAAAACAATACAAAGAATCTATGAAACAAAGAGCTGGTTCTTTGAGAAAATCAACAAGATAGAAAAACCTATATCCTAACTAATCAAAAGGCAAAAAGAGAATTTCCAAGTTAACAAAATCAGAAATGAAAAGGGGGACATAGCAACAGACATTGAGGTAATCCAGAAAATTATTAGGTTATAATTCAAAAGCCTTTGCTCCACAAAAGTGTGAAATGTAAAAGAACTGGACAATTTCTTGGAGAACTACCACATACCAAAAATAAACAAGACAATTTAAATAGACCTCTAACTTGTAATGAAATAGAAGCAGTCACCAAAAGCCTCCCAACCAGAAAGAGCCCAAGGATTGATGGATTCAGCACAGAATAATTCCAGATCTTCAAAGAAGAGCTAATACATATACTCCTCACATTGTTCCACACAATAGAAACAGAAGGAACTTTCCAAACTCTTCCATTACCCTGATCCTGAAACCACACAAAGACTACACCAAGAAAAATAATTACTAACCAATCTCCCTCATGAACATTAATGCAAAAATACTCAATAAAATACTGCCAAACTGAATCAAGAATACATCCAAAAAATCATCCACCATGATCAAGTCGGCTTCATCCCAGAGATGCAGGGATGTCTCACCATACAAAAATCTATCAATGAAATCCACCATATAAATAAACTGAAAGGAAAAAAGCCATATGATAATCTCATTAGATGATGAAAAAAACATTTGACAAAATCCAACACCTCCTCATAATAAACATCTTGGAGAGATTAGGGAAACAAGAAATGTGTCTAAACATAGTAATGACAATATACAGCAAAGCAAGGTCCAACATAAATTAAATGGGGGAAAATTCAAAGTGATTCTACTAAAACCAGGAATAAGACAAGACTGTCCTCTCCCTCCATGTCTGTCCAACATAGTACTTGAAGTTCTAGCTAAAGCAGTAGACAACAACAACAAAAAAGGATCAAGTGACAAAAATTGGAAAGGAAGAAATCAAACTTTTGCTATTTGCAGATTATATGATAGTATACCTAAGTGACCTCAAAAATTTGATGAGGGAACTCCTACAGCATATAAACACTTTTAGTAATTTGGCACAATATAATATCAACTAAAAATCAGTAGATCTCCTATGTGCAAATGATAAAGGGGCTGAGAAGGAAATCAGAGTATCGTCACCAAACACAATAGCCATAAATAACATAAAATATCTTGGGGTAACACTCACTAAGGAAGGAAAAGACCTGTATGACAAGAACTTTAAGTCTTTGAAGAAAGAAAATGAAGAAGATACCAAAAAAATGGAAAGGCCTCCCATGTTCTTGGATAGGAAGGATCAACATAATAAAAATGACAATCCTACCAAAAGTAATCAATAGGTTCAATGCAATCACCATCAAATTCCAGAAGTAATTCTTTATAGACCTTGAAATAACAATACTCAACTTCCTATGGAAAAAGAAAAACCCAGGAAATCCAAAACAATTGTGTACAATAAATAAATGAACTTCTTGAGGCATCACCATCCCTGACATATGGTTCTTTTATAAATTACAGTAATGAAAGCAGCTTGTGATTTGCATAAAAACAGACAGGTGAACAAATGGAAGCAAATAGAAGAGGTAGATATTAATCCATATCCCTATGAACACCTGATTTTTGACAAATAAGCTAAAATCATACAATGGAAAAAGAAAGCATCTTCATTAAATGGTGTTGGTATAACTGGATGCCAACATGAAGAAGAATGCAATTAAATCCATATCTATCCCCGTACACAAAACTGAAGTCCAAATGAATGAAAGACTTCACTATAAATCTTGTCACACTGAACCTGATAGAGGATATAGGACAATGTAGCCTTCACTGCATGGACACACGAGACCCTTTCCAAAATATGCCTGTAGCATAAACACTGAGAGCAACAATAAATAAATGGGACCTCCTGAAGCTGAGATGATTCTATAAGGCAAAGGAAACAGTCAATAAGACAAAAAGGCAGCCTAGTGAATGATAAAATCCCTTCACCAAGTCCACATCAGACAGGACTGATCTCTAAAATATACAAAGAACTCAAGAAAATAAACAGGAAACTACTAAAGAATCCAATTAAAAAATGGGTCACAGATCTAAACAGAATTCTCAACAGAAGTATTTCAAATGGCTGAAAAATCCTTAAGAAAATGTTCAACATTCTTAGTCATCAGGAAAATGCAAAACAAAATGACTCTGAGATACCATCTTATACCTTTCTGAATAGCCAATATCAAAAATATCACTGATATCTTAACCTGGAAAGGATGAGGAGTTCAGAGGAACACTCCTCTGTTGCTGGTGGCTGTGCAAATTGTACAGCCTCTTTGGAAATCAATATGAGTGTTTATTTAAAAAACTGGGAATCAACCTACTTCATAACCCAGCAATACCACTCTTGGGAATATACCAAAAGGATACTTAATTATATTATAAGGACATTAGCTCAGGTATGTTCATAGCAGCATTATTTGCAATAGACAGAATCAACCTAGATGCCACTTAACTGAAGAATGGATAAAGAAAATGTGTGGCACATTAACATCATGAAGTACTACTCAGTGGTAAAAACAATGACATCTTGAAATTTGCATACAAATGGATGGAACTAGAAAAAGCATCCTGAGTAAGGCAACTCAGACACAGAAGGAGTAGCACAGTATGTACTCACTTATAAGTGGATATTAGACTTAATCAAAACATAACAAGCCTGTAGTCCATGACCTCAGAAATGCTAGGTAATAAGAACCATAAGAGAAGCATACAAGGATTCCTCTGGGAAGGGGAAATAGACAAGATCTCCTGAGAAAACTCAGAGAGTTGGGGGTAGGTGAAGAAGACAAAGTGGAAGGGGAGGGGGGGAGTTGAAGGGGAAAGGAGAATTAGAGGGAATGGGACAGTCAAGATGGGGAAAGGACAGAGAGTGAGAAAAAGGAAAGAAATATCTTGGATGAGGAAGTCATTATGGGGTTAGTGAGAAACATGGCACTAGATAAATTCCCAGGAATCCACAATGATGTCCCCAGCTAAGATCCTGAGCAATTGTGGAGAATATCCCAGAACTGTCCTTACCCAGTAATCAGATTGATGACTGTCTTAATAGTCATTATAGAACCTTCATCCAGCAACTGATGGAAGTAGATGCAGAGATCCTCAGGGAAACACATCACCGAGCTCTAAATTCCAGTCATAACAAGGGATGAGTGATAATATGAGCAAAGGGGTCAAGACCATGATGGAGATACCCACTGAAAAAGCTTACCTGAGAAAATGGAAGTTCATCAACTTTGGCCTGACAACAGGGGAACCCACATAGGAACTAGACCCTTTAAATGTGGGTGACAATTGTATGGCTGGGATGGAGTTTGGAGTCACTTGCAGTGATTCCAGGATGTATCCCTACTGCTTGTACTGTCTTTTCGGAATCCATTCTTTTTGGAGGGATATATGGCTCAGCCTGGATATAATGGGGAAGACCTTGATCCTGCCTCAAACAATGTGCTATCTTTGTTGACTGCCCATGGGAAGCCTTACCTTTTCTGAGAAGTGGATGGGGTATAGGGTAGGGAGAAGGTGGAGAGAGTAGGAGGAGGGGAGGGAGAGGGAACTGGGATTGGTATGTAAAATGGGAAAAGATATTTAAAAACTAAATTAAATTAATTAAAAAGAAAGAAAAGGATAACCAGATTACAACCCACAGCTCCAGAGAAGCTAGGTAACAAGGAAGAACCAAAGAGTGACAAATGGATTACACTGGGAAGAGGAGTTAGGTGAGATATCCTAGATAAACTGGATGTGAAGGGGCAGTAAAGGGGAGGGTACAGGGGATGAGAGCATATGGATGTTGTGGGTGGAGAGGGATGGAGTGGGAGAGTAAGAAAGAGAGATCTTGATAGAGAGAGCCACTATGGGGTTATGGAGAAGCCTGTTGCAAGGGAAATTCCCAAGATTTCACAATGATGACACCAGTTGACTGCTAGCAACATTGGAGAGGGTGCCTGAAATGTCTTTCCCCTTTAATCGGATTGGTTATTGTCATAGAGCCTTCATCTAGTAACTGATGGAACTAGATGCAGAGATCCATAACCAAGCAACAGGCTGAGCAGCAAGAATCCAACTGAAGAGAGGGAGGAAGGAATATATGAACAAGTGAGGTCAAGATCATGAGGAAGAAATCAACAGAGACAGCTGAAGCAAGCTCGTGAAAACTCATAAACTCAAAACCAACAGCCTTTCGGTCTCCATGGGATGGAATTATGATATGGGATTCCCCTCTGACTGCGGTGAATGTCATTGATTAATAGAGGAACTGCTTTGGGCCTATAGCAGAGCTATAGGGGAATAGAGCTAGCTGGGGGAAACTAAACTGAATGCTGGGAGAAAGAAGGCTAGAGTCATAGAGAAGCCATGGCGCTGCAGCCAGAGATAGATGCACTGAAACTTTGCTGGTAGGCCACGACCTTGTGGTGATACACAGATTAATGGAGATGACTTAAATTAAGATGTAAGAGTTAGAAAATAAGAAGCTAGAGCTAATGGGCCCAGCAGTGTTTTAAATAATATAGTTTCTATGTGATTATTTCAGGGCTGAGCAGCTGGAAACCAACAAGTGGACTTCCTCCAACAGAACTAGGTCTTCCATATGATGAGGGATTTCTTTCTGTATGCAATGAACATGCTTTTATACCATTGACTAACAAAGAAGCTGTTTTGGCCTATGGCAGGGCAGAATATAAAAAGGTGGGAAATCCAAGAAGGGATAGAGGAGGAAAGAAGGTGGAGTCAGGCAGATGCCATTTAGCTGCTCAAGAAGGAAGCGGTAACAAACTATGAACCTTGTGGCAAAATATAAAATAATAGAAATGAGTTAATTTAAGATGTAAGAGTTAGTTAATAAAAAGACTAAGGCATTGGCCAAACAGTGTTGTAATTAATACAGTTTTGGTGATTATTCCAGTCTGTGTGACTGGTAAACAAAAGAACAGTCTTTGTTGGCATCCATATATGGGAGACATTGGTGAAGCTTGGACTACTTGAGCGTCCACTGTCAGTAGGACAAGAATCTATCCCTGGTGCATGAGTTATATTGTTAAAGCCCATTCCCTACGGAGGGCTGCCTTGGTCAGCCTTAATGCAGAGGGGAGGGGCTTTGTTCTGACCCAACTTAATGTACCAGACTTTGATGAATTCCCATGGGAGACCTTACCCATTGAGAGGAATGAATAGGGGGTGTGCTTGGGGAAGGTGAGGGTGGGGTGGAAGGAGAGTTGGGATTGAAAACTTTGGTTGGAATGTAAAATGAAATTAAAATAAATAAATAAATAAAAGTTTAAAAAAGAGATAAACCCTACAATTTTCACCAAGATAAATGCAAGTGTAGATATTTATGTACATCAAAATATTAATCCACATATGTATACACAATATTTGTGTATTGATAAAATACATAATTTAATATTTACATATCTAAAAATATTTCATAGTCATGAAAGAAAAATATACTGTTCATTTTTTTGAGAATATGAATGGATCTGAAAAGAATACTATTAAGTGAACAAAGCAGGCAAAATATTGCATGATGACACTTATATGTGAAAGTAAAAATTGAGCTTATACATGGAGAGAATGTGGGAATACAGGACATGCTCATCAAAGTATCAGATAAGGAAATTGATTTGCAGAACTATTGCACAGGTGGTAAAAAATAAAAATTTTATCACAAAATATATAACAATGTTGAATTTCTAATATATCACTATAGAAATTAATGGAACTGATGGATAATTAGTGTGAGTTACTAAGTCACATAGGTAAAAACACCGTATTTTAATTAATAATTATAAGTAATAAATCTTTGTAAATCTATAAATGCCAGCTTTTACAACTAAGCTTCTTTTTTTCTAAACTTTTTCACATCTTTATCTACCCTCTTTCTCAGAAAAACAGAAAAACACAGAATTAAGTCATATAGTATTTGTTACTCCAATGTTGTGTTATAGCCACTTACATTTTGAAACACCAGTGAGGCATGATGTGATAGTCAGAGTAAGAACAACAGTTTAGAAAGACTGATTTTTTTAGGGAGAGCAGCATTCAGTGGAATGATGCATGATGCGAGCACAATACACTGTTTCTGGTTCAGAAGCTTTCAAAGAAATACAGCTTGAACACAAAGAAAGAAAACTACTGTCAAGGACTGATAGGTATCTTAGAGCCCTGCATCAAATCTCAGCTTGAGAAGTCAGGCATGTTTTGTTGCTTAGTTGCTTAAGTATGTCTAGAGAGCTCCCTTCAAAATCCCATCAGTTCAGTTTCTTCCTATGATAAGAGTATGGAATAATCTGCACTTCTCAGGGGAGAACTAAGAATGACATAGTATATGGGAGACCATCTGGTATACATATAATAAGTGGGTTTTTTTCTTTGTTTCATTAAAGTAGAGGTACACCTGGGAATATTAACTGATTACTGAATTTGGTCTGCAGGAAAACCTCACTGGCATGGCAAATGCACATGTGTGTATTCTATGTGTGCATGTGTTTTATGACTCTGTAAATCAGAGCTGGAAAAATTCTCAGAGTGCAAATATCAAAATTTAGAATTTGAATGTAATTTGCAAGATCCAAAGAGTATAAGTGACAGCTTGTCTTAGCAAATGGCCTTAATAATGGCAAATTTAAGGTGAGGTGCAATTAGTTCAGTTGCTCAGAACTTAAGGATATATAGCTCAAGCCTAAATTTAGTACTTAAACCAATCTTCCATATATGAATACAAGTCACAAGTGAGTCATTATCAAGGAGAAAGGAGAAAAGTACATTGTTAAGCATATAGGCCTACTTCATCATGCTTTATAACATGGACCTTTATAACATATTAGGCATAAAAGTAAGGAAGAGAAAATTTTATTCAAAATAACAAGAGAGTCAGTTACTAAAATGCCATATATTTAGCCATATCTTTAAAAGAAATCTTGAACTTTAGGATATTAGAAACTGAGATTTAGTGAAACAATGTAGGAAAATCTATTAAATCCCTGAACTTGCAATCAATTGGCACCAGAAAGTTAAGACCAGATACAAAGTCCCACTAACAGCAGCAAGAATTTTTGGAAAACAAACTGAAATATGTATTAAATATCTTACTTTATTTTACTTTTAATTATATAGATTTTTCAAAGCACGATTAAAAAAATCTCAGGGAAAGAAAATGTGGTTCAACCTGAAGAACTGAAAAGCAAAGCAGGCAGTCACTGGCTCTTATCTCAACCTCAGTCCAAAATGACATTCCTGCCTCTAGGAATCTGAAAATGAGAGTGTGTCCGAGAACTAGATCTTCCCACCTTATATTCTTCTCTAGTTCTGGGATTAAAGGCATGCACTGCTGGGATTTAAGGCATGCACTGGCCAGTTTCTATGGCAACTAGTGTGGCTACTAAGATTAAAAGTGTGTGTTACCACTGCCTGGCTATAAAGATGAACAGTGTGGTTGTTTCACTCTCCTGATCCCCAGGCAAGCTTTATTTATTAAAATACAAGTGAAATGCCACTACAGATTTGTATGTATTTGAAGAAGTATTAAGTCGGCACAAATCAATACCCAATCCAGCTCAGTAGGAACAGGTATTTTTAATGAAAGAAAAGGGGGGGAATTCATGTCACTCATGCCACAGTCCTATCCGTCCGGTGGACACCGAATGGAGTGAGAGCACACCTGTGTTCTCTCGATTTTCTACCTGGGGTCCAAGTAGCCACACCCCAACTTGATGTGATTGGCTAGTGGCCTTTCCCCCATCATCTCCCCCTTCTGTCTAAATAAGATCAATTCAAACCCAACATAGCTATATACAATAGGAACAGACACCAAATATAAAATTACAAACAATAAACAATATTAAGCAAGGAATGCATAACAAAAGTTTTAATAAACATTCTATTTAAGGAGTCTAAGTATTACATTGAAATTAAGCTTGGCTAAACTGTGAGAAAGGTAACTATAATTATTTAATCTTCAACTGCATCAGAGATCTGAGAAGGGAAACAATATTACTTGAGTGGACAGGAAGTGTAATCAGGAAACTTCCAAAATGTGCAATAAATGACAGAGACAACTGACTACCTGGGCAATCACCCAAAGTATAATTTGCAATGTTGAAGCGACCAACTTTGGCTAAGGCCTAAAGTAACTGACATACCATTTTCAAAAGCAAGAAACTTTTCAAAACTATCTTACCCTGTCTTGGCAGGATATGACAGTTCTGTTTTATCCATTTACGGATACTCAGTATCTCTGTCAGTGGTTGAGATATGGGCATTTATTTGCCCAGATGCCAGTACCGCCAAGAAGAAAGGCTCCAGATGGATTGTCTCTGGTGCTCAACATTCTTTCGGGAATAGATTGGTGTTGTCAGGAGTGATTGTGTCTCATTGTCGCAAAACTACAAAACTCTAAATTAGATTAAAGGCCATTTTCTACAGCTCCTTGAAGAGGTTGAAGATTATCTATCTATACTGAATATAATCTCTATGTATCTAAAGAACCTGATTAGTCTAATCATAAATATAACAAACATAGATGACTACTGATCTTTAATTCTCAATACCTATCTAACTTAAAGACTAATACAATAAAAAAATGTTCAATAAATGAGGATGATGACTTTCAAATATAAACAATGTATAAGTATCTTAATTGGAGGTAGTAATGTAGATTGCAGTATGGTAAATATATATATCAATACATAAACAATGTTTCAAACAGAGGTAGAAGCATACATGCATACAATATTCAATATAATTTAACTTTTTATCAATAGACAGAAATCATAATTGTCTAAAAACAATAATTCATAAATACAATATTTTATCCCATCATCCAAATAGCCTTCTTTTTTTGAGTCTATAATATTCCTCCCCCATCCCTCAACCATATACCAGTTATAATCAACCCCTAAATGATGTCCCTAAGCCTGAGGGCAAACTTTGCTGGGAGAGGGGATGTTGTCCTCTAAAGTTACTTCCATCTGTCATGGGGGCAATGTTCTTTCTAGGGGATCCTGTTAAAATAAATGTTGGTTAAATTACCAGATTAATATTTGGCCTGGTAAAATTGCAAATAGTCTCTGAGTATTTCATGGAGGTCTGGCCAGAATGTTGTAAAAGAAGTGCAACATGTAAGCTAACCAAGTTGGAGCCATCCTGTGCAGCTGGTATCCAAACAGGTCTAGTAGTAGCGCTATCAGCATCATGACGTCATAGTAACCGGGTAGAGGTGTTGTGGGGCCCCATCTTCTTCCTGGAAAATTCAAAGATTACTGCAGGAAAATGTGTTGTTTATTATGGAAAACTTACGCATTATTTACATAGACATACATACATATTCAATGAAAGGCATGATAAAGACAGAAATAGATACAAAGAAGGCAAAGAAGTTTTATAAATAATTTTTTCCTTCTGTCCCATATCATGGCTCATGACATGAGAAAGAAGCTCTGGGTTTTCTCTTAACAACAGGCTTGGAATTAGTGAGGGACTGAGCCAGAGTCCAACTCCAAAACCAGCTCCATTTATTTATAAAGTATATTTGTGTGCCTCTAAATGTATGTTACGAATATTTTCACTTACAGAACCTATTCAATTTTCTTGCTGATCCTTATTGGGTTGTAAATTGATCCATTTACACTTGGCTCTCTTTCTTACCATGAAGGAATTATTAAGAACCCATACACGTTTTATTGAAAATAGATGTTTTATCATATAATATAACCTGATTACAATTTCACCTCCTCTCCTCCTAGTCCCTCTCTACATTCACTTACATCCTGATATACTCCCTTTTTGTCTCTCATTAGAAAAGAACCTGCTTCTAATCGAAAACACACATGACAAATAAAATATAATAAAAGGAAATTAAAACTTCCAAATAAAAGTTGGACATGTCAATGCAGCAGAGAAATAAAGAGTCCCAAATAAGTCATAAGAGTCAGAGACTTCACATACTCAAAAGTACCATAAAATACTAAGCTAATAGCTATTTTATTCACACTGTATATACTGTACAATAAATTGCATATATTATGTAATATATTATATATAAAGTATATACTTTATAGATTTGTACACATATATAACAACACACACACAAACACATACAGAGAACCTGGTCCAGACCCATGTAGGTCTTATGCTTCCTGCTTCAGTTTCTGTGAGCTCATATGCAACTTGCTTATTTAATTCAGAGAGGTTTATTATGCTGGTGTCCTCCATGCCCTCTGGATCATACAATCTTTCAGTCTCTACTACTGCTAGATTCCCTAAGCCCTGAGGGATTTAATGAAGACCTCCAGTTTGGAGTCTCTCTCAACTTAATGGCTGGCTGGGGGTCTCTACATCTGTTCCTATATGCTGCTGAAGGAAGCCTTTCTAATGATGACTGGATATGTCACTGGCTTATGAATGTAGTAGAATACAAGTCACTGGCTTATGAGTATAGCAGAATATTTTTAGGAATCATTTTATTGTTTTATTTTTGTTTGTTTGTTGTTTCACAATTCATACTTGCTTTTACCCTATGTCTTTGTGTTATGTAGTCTTTGGTTTTGGGTTACTCAAACAGTGTTGGGTGTGGGTTCCTTCTCCTGGAGTGAAATTTAAGTGAAATCAGATATTCGTTGGTTACTCTTAGAAGTTATGTAAAACCATTGCCCTAGCACACTTTAAACTTTCTTTTCATTTATTCTTTGTGTCATTTATGTCATGCCTCCTGATCTCACCCATTCCTCCCCACCAAATAAAAAAAATGAAATTTTAGAGAAAAAAGGGGAAAGGATAAAAAGGAAAATTCTTGTCATGGAAGCTGCAGTGAGTCAGGCAATAAACCCCATTATTTATATATTTTTCATGCAGGCATTCATAAAAAATATTGGTCTGGTTTGAGGCCCCTATCCTCTGCTACACCATCAATGTTGGGATATCACTGGCACTCTTCCTGCATATACTATTCAAGCCCTGTGGTGTGGACATCCTGAAGTCCTGGGTCCACAAGCCTGACCAAACCCCCATCTTCATGCTCTAGCAGATCACAGAGGGGTGGATGTTGGGGTAAGCCAACACATAACCCTGGTCCTTGGCCTGGGTAGATGCAGGGTTGCTGAGCTTGCCAGCCCTCCCCTGTCTTCACCACCAGGGTGAGTGATTTCAAATTGCCCTTGGTAGTTGGCCCTTTTCAGTGATGTGCAAGCGGCGAGGCCAGTTCTCTTGCTTCATCATGCTCAGGGCCAGTTTTCCGACACCTACCTACAATGCCATCTCTACTGTGTTGCCAAGGCAAGGTGTAGGAGCCATGCTCCCAAGACAGCTCTCCTACTCTTATGACTTCAGGGCAAGTTCTCCCACATGCCTTAGACATTGATGGATGGGGCAGGCAGAATCACTCTTCTGCCTATGCCACCACATGGCAGGTGAGTAGTGGATACAACTCTTGCATGGCTCACCCACACTGTAACCAGTGATATTGGCTCTACTGTGCTGCCCAGGTGAGGTGTAACACCTACTCTCCTTAATGTTGCAGCTGGTGGGGGGCAGGAACAGTTCTCCTACTCTTATGACTTCAGAGCCAGCTCTCATTGATGGGTGGGGATGACTTCTACCCTGCCCATGATACCACAAGACAGATTCTAACATATTTTTAAAGTAGGACAGATTATGAGCTGTGTTGGTGTCCATATTTCTCTTTTGGTAGCATGGAGAGTACCTTCCTGTACCAAAGAGACTAGAACATAAGGTTGAATGTTCTATGTAGGTACTGGCATGAATTCTTCAATTTCAATGAGTTGTGTTGCTGTTGTCCCAGGCAATGAGACCCCCACTATCATTTGTGGAGAACAACCTTTTGGTTTATCATAATTCTTGGTTGTTTGGGGATTTCCTTGGGACTACCTTGGCCAACATATCAACTGAATGCAACTCAGGTTTTCCACTGGAAGCCTTATTTACCTAAAAAACATGGCCAGTTCAGGTTCTGTATCCTTCATTACAAGGAGTCCACAATAGGATCACCTTCATAGATTCCAAGAGGCTTCCACTGCAGTACATTTCCAAATCACTCTCTAACCCCTACCCCATACCAGTCATTTCTGCCTGCATTCTGCACCTTCATCCCATTTTCCCCCACCCCAATATCCCCTGCTCCCATCCTTGCTGCTCAGCAGTCCACTCATAAAATCTATTCTAGTTCCTGTTCCCATGAAGATCCATGCACCCCTCCTATTTGCCTAATCTTGCTGAGTTTGCAGATTATACATTGGTTATCATTTTCTTAAAAACTAATATCCACTTATGAGTGAACACATAGAGTATTTGTCCTTCTGTGTCTGGGTTACCTGACTCAGGTTGATTTTTTTCTAGTTCCATCCATCTGCCTGGAAATTTCATAATATCAGTTTTTAAACAGCTGAGTAATATAGTAATACTACATTGTGACTATGTACCACAATTTCTTTATCCATTTTTCAGTTGAGAAACATGTAGATTATTTCCATTTTCTGGCTATTATGAATGAAGCCTCAATGAAAAAGGCTTATCAAGAATCTATGTGTAGGCTGGGCTAAGTATTAATTTTATGCTCAAGAGTGGTATGGCTCAGTCCTGAGGTAGATTGATTTCCAATTTTCTGAGAAACTATCATATTGATTTCTGTAATGGCAGTACAAGTTTTCACTCTGACCAATAATGGAGGCCTTTTCCCCTTTTTTCCACATACTCTCCAGCATGAGCTTTCACTAGTGTTTTTTATCTTAACCATTGTGACAGATGTAAGATGGAATCTCAAATTGTTTTGATTTGCATTCCTCTGATGTCTAAGAATATTGAAATTTTCTTCATATGTTTGTCAGTCATTTTATATACCTCTGTTGAAAATTATCTGTTTAGATTTGTAACTTATTTTTCAATTGGATCTTTTTTTAATATCTAGTTTCTTCAGTTCTCTATATACATTGGATATTAGTCCTCTATCAGATGTGGACTTGGTAAAAATCTCTCCCATTCTGTAGGCTGCCACTTTGACTGAGGGTGTTCCTTGCCTTACAGAAGTGTTTTCAGTTCCATTTATTAATCCTTGATTTTGTACCTGACACTGAAGCAATAATGGAGAATCATAAGAACATACTTTAGAAACCTGTATGCCCCCAATTGAAATAATCTAAAAGAAATTGGTACTTTTCTCAATAGTTACAACATGCCACAGTTAAATCAAAATTAGATAAACAATTTAAATGTATTCATCTATAATTTTTAAATATTCTTCCTAGATTAGTATTTCCAAAATGAGAATCCTTTGTAAATAGAATGTCTTATGGTCATATACAGCTATATACTTTAATACTGAAAGACTATTTCTACTTTATTTCATTTTATACAATTTCATTATTCCTTTATAAAATAATCCTTGTTTTTTGGAATTTATATTTTTGGAACAGGAAAAATGATAAGACATAGAAGCAGTGAAATAAATTATACATCATGTTTGATGGGTGGGAGCAAGTCCAAATGAAGTGAAGACAAAGGAAGAGTACATATTTCTGAGGGACTAGATTTGGAGAAGAGAAAAGTGATCAAGTGAGTCATGTACAACTCACACATATAGTTAGGTTAATACAATAACAGTGCAAGAGTTCTTGAGGAGAAGCAAGCCAATTGGGTGAGAAAAATTAAGGTAGGCTGAGTTTTATGAGCCTGGTGAACTATTACAAGAAAAAATTGCAGTGCTCAGAGACAAGGAAGACATAAAGCAAAGGGAAAAGCATTTATATCAAGGTTAGTAAAAGCCTTTTATAGCTACAGATCCAGATAACAAGAGGAATTTTCAGGCAGTGTAATTAGCTAATTTGAGTGCCTGTACTGATCTAAGCAATTCATCTTTTTCATGTTTTATGGCACAGAGCTGCAGATTTCATTAGTGGCTTGGTATTAATTCACAGATAGGAAATTATGTAATTCTCTGCTGAAAGAATTAATTTGATGCAGTCACTCTATTACTAGACAGACAGAAATGAGACTTCTTGTTTTAAAATCATTACCAGAAAAAAATTATTTTTTGGAATTTTTCTATTCCAAAATCAACAAAATGATTTTGGAATAGAAGGGAAGAACAGAGAGTAATGGGGAGTAAATACAATCAAAGATCCTCTACAAACATGGCATAATGAAACCTATTGTTATGTAGAATGAAAATATGCTACCTTTACTTTAAAATACAAAGCAATTGAAATAGATAACTAGAGTTTGAGAAGAGATAAGTTATCCAATGTCTTTAAGCCACTTTAATAATATAGGGAGCTGTACCAGATCAGTGACTTGAACATTGTTTCCTAAAGAAGCTACTTCAAGAGTTCTTCTGGAGTTTGAGAGTGATGAGGGGAAAGGGCAAGCCTCCTTTTTTCTAACCACATCTATGTTCCAGTCACTGTAGCTGTCCCTTGGAAGACTGCATTTGAAAGAATTTTCTACAATGGGAATCATATAAAATTATTATATTGAAATACTGTTGATCAAATATTATAAGACAGTATTAATTAAAACAAATGTGAAGTTTTAATAAAACAAACTTTTAAAATACTGTCTTAGTACTCTGGCTGCAGCAGGATCAGAAAACATCATCCAACCAGGCCTCTAGTTCTGTGTGACATTCAGAATGCACAGATATTCACTAACAAGGAAGGAATTTAGACATGCTACCTTAATCTACATTGGTGATGATTTTATCTATGAATTAATTACAATGAAGTTATTTTATTAAAATTCCTTTGCCACACTTATAAATTGAATGCTTAAATTTTTCAGTATGCATTTAAATGTACACAGGAGCATATATTTGGGCATATTCCAAAGATGAGTATATTTTAATCAAATAAAATATTACATTGTCCTTTTTATGTATGAAATAATATCTCCATATTAAGAAAGATGTATATATTGTGTTATCCTTTAAAATTACATGAATAATAATATTAAAACTGTCAGATATTTAACATTATTACCTCTTGTCTTATAACTCAAAGCCTTTTCTTGTAAGATTTTGATGGCTGAAGTAAAAAAATAATCCTATAGTAGTTCAGAATTTTGTATAATAAAGGGTTTTTTATTTATGGGAGAATTACAGATCACTGTTCTAGATCATAGTCCTCTACAAAAATGGGGAACAGGAACAGAGTCTAGCAGCCAGAAGCAAGAGCAGGAAGCAAGAGAGCGAGTGCATGCTTTACAGCTGCATTTATAGTATAAGAGAACACACTCTTATACAAGTAGGCCAATATCTTAAAGGCTATTGGCTGAAGGAGTGGAAGGAGCTCCTACAGCACCTCACCCTTTTGTTTAAATAAGAGAGTTCCAAACCCAATACAAATCTATATAGACTAGGAACAGATATCAAGTATAAGATTAAAATTACAACCAGCATAAACAATATTAAGCATGGAATATATGTTAATGTTTTAATACATATTCTATCCTAAGGAGTCTAAGTCTTGTATTGCCAATGGCTTGGTTAGATCATAAGAGGATGATAACTACAACTATGTAATTTCAACCCCATCGAAGGCCTGCAAAGGGAGATAATATTACTTGAGTAGGCAGGAAGTGCAATCAAGCAGCTTCCAAAATGTGCAGTAGATGACAGAGACAACTGGCTGCCTGAGCAATCATCCAAAGTCTCATTTGCAATGTTGAAGCAACCAATTTTGGATAAGGCCTAGAGTAACTGACAAAGTTACTAGAGGCAGGAAAATTTTCAAAACCATCTAACCCTGTCTTGGCAAGATTTGACAGTCTTTTTCCTTGTATCCTTCTTGTCCAGTCTGGACATTGTGCACTTTGTCAGTGGTCAAGACATGGGCAATTTCTTGCCCAAAGGCCAGTTGTGCCAAAAAGAAGACAAATTCCATGTAGAGTGTCTTTGGTGCTCAACACTCTCTCAGGAATAGATCAGTGCTGCCAGGAATAATCATGTCTGATGTTAACAGAATCTTCTGGTATTTAAATGCCATGTTCTACAGACCTTTGAAGTAGATGAAGGTTACCTATCTTTGCAGAATACAATCTCTATGTATCTAAAGAACCTAATTAATCTGACTAAAAGTATAACAAACATGAATGACTATTGACATATAATGTTAATACCTATATAACTTAAAGATTAACTTCACATCAGAATATTAAACAATCTTTAAACAACTGCACAGTAAAGGACAATGACATCAAAATATAAACAATAAATAAATACCTTAATCAGAGGTAGAAATATATAATTTTTTATATGATAAATATGATAAATATATCATAAAATTGATTCAATATACAAAATGTCTTAAATAGAGGTATAACATGCATGCATACAATTTGACAAAACAATTTTGCATAGGAGTAAAAATACTGTAAAGAGTAATAATAAATATAATTTGTACTTGTATCAATATATAAGAAACTATACCACTATAATTGTCTATAAATAATAGCTCACAAGTATTCACTCTATTACTCATTATTATTACTATTATTAGTGTGAATAAGTTCACAATAAATTAAATATTATTCCATTCAATCTTCCCCTTTTTGAGATCTTTAGGCCTTCATAATTTCTACCCCAACTCTATGCAAGTAATAATCAACACCTAAATGGCTTCTCTACCAATTGAGGACAAACTTTGTTGGGAAAGCGGACGTTGCTTTCTAAAATTGCTTCCTGCTGTCATGGGGGCAATGTTTTTTCTATGGGATCCTGTCAAAGTAAAATGATGGTTAAATTTCAAAATTGCTATTTTGTATAATTACAAATGGTCTCTGAGTAGTCGATAGACTCTTTTTGTTGGTTTGTTTGTGTTGAAGTTCTTATTTGGAGTTCTGCCCAGAACATTGTAAGAAGATGCACCATTTCTGCACTGGTGCCCAAAAACAAGTCTCATAATAGTGCTATCAGCATCATGATGCCAGATCAACTAGGTGGAGTCATTGTTGTGGGGTCCCATCTTTTTCATGGGAACTTCAACGATTACTGCAGGAAAATCTACTGTTCACTGTGGAAAACTTAAGCATTATTCATATAGACATATATTCAATGAAAAATGCAATGTAAACAAAATGGGCATGAAGAAAAGTAAAAAAATTTCCTCAAAATCTATCTTCTTTCTGACCAATACCAGAGGGCTACTGACATGAGACTGCAATTCTGAATTTTTCTTTTAACAACGTGCTTGGATTTAGAGAAGGATAGCCATTGTTCAACTCCAAAGCCAGCACTTATTTTTAAGTAGAAATGTGTATGTGTCCAAATAATCAAATTTTACCAGATAGACAATACAGCTTAATAAGACAGATTTCCTTTTGCTTGTTGATTTTTTCTGGACAGCTATCTTTTTATCTTTAGGCATCTACAGGTCCAAAGTCTCTCCATTCTTTGAAGATGAATATTTCTTGCAAGGACAAGAACAGAACTCTACCCTAACCCTTTTAAGGTTTTCTTGCCACCTGTATTATTCTCAAGTCTGTGGATGAGCCATCATTTCTCTTTCTCAAGAGTTTTCTCCTTTTCAAACTGAATCTTCTTCAATTTTAATGGTATCCATAGCTTTTCTTCTGTAGAAACAAGAGCTAAATCCCTTCCCCAATATAGCACATCTCCTGGTTTCCATTGTAAGGGCAGCACATCCTTGAAATATACTGCCTGATTTATTACAGAAGTTTTTCTAAGTCACTCTGCTGCTGTTGTTCCTTTCTCACTAGCATTAGGAAAATTCAAGGTTAATAAAGCATTATGCAACCTATTTCTTGGGGTATTTCCATTCCTTTCTTTTTGTTTAACATATACTTTATAGTTCAATTTGATCCTTTTATAACTGCCTGACCTGTAGGATTGTTTGGTATACCTGTAATATGCTTTATATTATAATAAGCAAAAAACTATTTAATTTTCTTAGACACATATGCCAGACCACTGTCTGTCTTTATTTGTGTAGTTATAACCATGATGGCCATTACTTCTAATCAATATGTGATTACTAAATCAGCCTTATTTTAGCTCAAGTCAGTTGCCCACTGAAAACTTGAATAAGTGTCAATGGTGTGGTGTACATATTTAAATTTTCAAAATCCTGTAAAGTGGAACACATCCATATTCCAGATTTCATTCCTTTGAGTACCCTTTGGATTACTCCCTGCTAATAATTGTGTTTGGTTATTGAAAGAACAAGTAGGGCATCTCTTTATAATCTCCTTATCTTGTTGCCATATAATAGAAAACTCTTTCGTTAAACATTTGATCTGGACATGATGTTTCTTATGAAATTCTGAGGCCATCAGCACACTTTCAATTAATGATTGATCAATTTCTGCATTACCTTGTGCTAGAAGACCTGGCAGTCCCGTATGGTATCAGATGTGTATTATGTATATGGGACAAAGCCTATTCCTGATTATTTCTTGAATCTTTATGAATAATGAAGTCAACTATATAGCATCTGGTATAAATTCACCAGTTTCAATACGTAAGACAACTCTTTCTGCATATTGCAAATCAGTAACTATATTGAGAGTTTCTTTAAAATACCTTAGTACCATGAGAATAGCATATATTTCTGCATTTTAGACAGAATTATAAGGACTTTGTTCTACCTTACTTAATTCTTCTGATTTGTAACCTGCCTTTCTTGATTTATTTGCATCTATATAAAATGTATGTGCTCAAGTTATTGGTGCATCATATACAATTCGGGGTAGAATCCAAGTAGTTCTCTTTATGTGGTTAATTCTGTCACTTTTGGGGTAATTGCTATTAATTTCTCCAAAAAATTAGCACAAGCTCTATACTAAGTTTCATTGTCTTCCAATATTTTTAAAATTAATTTCATCAGCAATACAATGAACGATAACTCTATCCTGGGTCTATATCTGGTAGTTGATGAAATTTCAATTATTGTAATTAATTTAGAGGCCTTTCCACATGAGTTTTTAATTTTTTACTTGGTTTATGTGGTAAAAAGATTCATTCTAAGATAATATCATCCCTTTTCATTAAAATTCCTGTAGGGGAAATTCTGGAAGACAACATTACTATAATACAATTAAGATTTGGATTCACTTCATCTATATGTGCCTCCTGTAATTTCTCTTCAACAATCATCAATTCTTTTTTCACTACAGCTGTTAATTCTCTGGGACTATTTAAATCTTTGTCACCATCTATTGTTTAAATGGACTATTAGGTCAGGTGTTATCCCAACAGCTGTTTATAGTCTGGAAAAATCTCTTAACAATCTTTGAAAGTCATTAAGAGTCTGCAACCAGTGTCTGCTAATTTGTGTCTTTTGTGTTCTAATTTTCTGTAAGCCTATTTTGTAACCTAGGTAATTGACAGAATCTCTTCTCTGTATTTTTTTCAGGAGCAATTTGTAATCCCCTTTAGGCAAAACTCATTTTACTTTTTCAAACATTTTTTCTAACGTATCTGCATTTGAGTCAGATAAAAAAAATGTCATCCATGTAATGGTAAATTATAGACTTAGGAAATTGCTTGCATATTATTTCCAATGACGGATTTATAAAGTATTGGCACAGGATGGAACTACTGAGCATTCCCTGTGGGAGGAGGGTCCACTGGTCTCTCCTAGTAGGCTGATAATTATAAGTAGGCAATTTTTTTCTCTATCCATTTCTTGTAAAGGTATAGTGAAGGAACCATCCTTTAAATCAATAACTATAAGAGGCCATCCTTTTGGTAATAGAGAAGGCAGAGGAAATCCAAACTGTAGAGGGCCCATATAGTTTGAATAAGCTTGTTGACAGCTCTTAGATCTGTCAACATTCTCCATTTTCCAGATTTTTTTTAACAACAAATACAGGAGAATTCTAAGGGCTAGCTGATTTTTCAATATGTTCAGCATCTAATTGCTCCTGTACCAGCTGTTCAGCCTGTGGTTTGTCTTCCATTAAAGGTCATTGTTTAACCCATATGGGTTTCTCAGTTAACCATTTTAAAGGCAAGGCTGTTAGTAACTCTGAATGTTTGCTGGTAGCTTTGTGTACTTGTAGAGCGTGAACACCTGGTTACATTTATTTATAATATCTTATAATATCCTTCCAAGAAACATAGTTTTTGGGACTGCAGGAATGTTAACCTCGGTATTTCATTACAGCAATAGGTTATAGTCCCATAAAATCACTGCAATATTAGATACATATGGCCTCAGCCTTCTTTCTGTCCTTCTGTCCCTATGCATTCAACATACCACTTGATTTGTTTTACTTAAGATAGGGTTCCAATTTCTTGGAATTAAAAATCTACCTCTTGAAGAGGGCAACCTGGATGCCAAGATTCTGGAGTAACTATAGTCACATCTGCACCTGTGTCAAGTAATTCCTCAATTACAATGCCATTTATATACACTCTTAGCTTTGGTCTTTGATCATTTATAGAAGTCTGCCAAAATATACATTTCCTATTTCCTACTGGAGTTTTTGACTCATCCTCTAAGTCTACACCATCATCCAGAACAGTATGGTTTTTACAGTAGGCACTGGATCCTTTAATTTTCTTGGTGAGATATTTTCTTCACAGTTACTGAGAATGACTGGGCCTTGTTTGAAATTGGGTCCTGCGAGAGGCCCCTCAAGGAGTTTCCTGGTGTTATCAGTTTGCCTTGTATGTCTCCTGACCTACATTCATTAGTCCAATGTCAACCTTAGCTGCACCTCCTACATATACCAGAAGGCTGAGTCTTCCTATTCTTGATATTCCTAGAAGAGAAATTATTCCTAAGAATTCCTTGTCTACAGTCCCTTCTTAGATGTCCTATACTTACACAATTAAAACATTTGGCATTTTGGTGTCTCATCATGCCATTGGAATTGCTTCTCCTACCTAAGCTTCAGTACTATAGTTAAGTGTTTCAACATTCAGTGTATGCAAGATTCATTCATCTAAGGGTGCTGATCTAAACTTTAAAGGCCCAAGGATCTTCTTATATTCTAAGTTGGCATTTTCAAAAGCCAAGGATTCAATTAGCACATGTCTAGATTCAGGTCTATCACTCCTAATTGTACAGTCTTAATTAATCTTTCTAAGAAGTTAGTAAAGGATTTTCTATGGCCCTGTTTAACCCTAATGTATAGCTCAGTCCTCTTTCCTGGTTCCTGAATCCTGTTCCATGCATTTAAAACTGCTATACTACATAGGGACAAGGTGCGTTCATTGTAGTGAGCCTGTTCCTGAGGATGAGAGTAATTTCCCTTGCCAAAAATTTGATCTTGGAAAGCCTCAAATCCTTTTGCTTTCCCCTGTTGTTCTGAAATTTTGCCTCCCCTCTCCAATAACACTTCCATAGTAGCTGAGGTCCATTTTCTAGGACTGCTGATATTAATTGAAGCCAATCATGTGGGGTTGCCTTAGTGCTTGACGACCACATTTTCACTATTTCCCTACAAATGGTGAAAGTAGCCCATAAAAAACTATTACTTGTTTTGCTTTTTTCTCACACATATTGGTTCCCATGCACATTCTTTAAATACCTTAGGGTACTTTATTCCAGATGGTCTTTATGAGGAAATTACCAGATATACAATTGAAACTCTGAGTAAGTCATTCAGGGGCCTGGTACATACTGATGAAGCTAAATCCTGTCCTTGTATATTCTGTCCCTGCTCATCAATGTCAATAAATTCCTCAATCTCTTCAAATTTTTTTACTACTGCCTTTTGTTAAGCCTGAATCTCCTGTCCAGTGTTCTGTTCTAATGTACTCAATGAGGATTCCAAATTGTCCAGTAAAGGTAATTTCTTTTTTTTTTCCATACATTGTTTTGTTTTATTTTTTCATTCAAGAACATAATTAAAGATAAAAAAAATTTTTTTTTCCTTTCTTCCCCTTCTCCCGGTCCCCTCCCACTACCCCCCACCCCTACTTCCTCCCCCTTCTTCCTTGAAAGAGGGCATGGTGCCCTGCCCTGTTGGAAGTCCAAGGCCCACCCCCATCCCTCCTGGCCTAGGAAGGAGTGCATTCAAAAAGACTCGGTTCTCAAAAAGATAATACATGCAGAAGAGATAGGTCCTGGTGTCATTGTTGATGGGTTCTCCATCTGCCAACTTT